>WSYH01000875.1:19624-156113 GCA_036426205.1 Ascaphus truei | reverse complement strand
GTGAGAGAGAGGGGGGAGGGAGGAGTGTGAGAGAGAGGGGGGAGAGAGGAGTGTGAGAGAGAGGGTGATAGGGACACTGGAAGAGGAGAGATTGTGAGAGCGCCCCCTGGAGGTTTGAGGCCTGTGGAGGGGGCCTGCCGAGTTGACTGCTGATAGGTGGCCATGGAGGTGCCTGTCGGAAACTTCCCTTCTACCAGTCTGCAGCATGCTGCCTGGACAGGCATCTCAACGGACACCTTCCAACAGGCCACCTCTGCGGATCAGGACAGATTAGTTTTGCTGACAGGGGTCGGGCCCCTTTCCCATTAATTATTGGGCCCAGGACAAGAGGCCCTGCACACAGGACACACACAGGCAGCATACACACATCTCTATCCCCCCATGCTCTGTGTCTCTCTCCCCCCAAGCTTTCTCTCTCTCTCCCCATGCAGTTCTCTCTCTCTCCCATGCTGTTCTCTCTCTCTCTCCCCATGCTGTCTCTATTTCACTCCTTGCCTAGTATATAGTTTAGTGTGTGGCATAATAACCTATATAGTTCTGCTACATGGTATATTAGGACAGTAGGAGAGGGTTAAAATGAAAATAATAAAACTTTAATTCGTCCAAGCTGAGTAGGACGGATAAGGGAAAACGCAAAGCGCGCAAAGACAAAGGGGCTGCTACCACCCACAGCGGTGAGGATTCGTTTGCAGTCAAAACTAGCTCCCTTTACACACACCTGCCCAGGAGAACACAGAGAGACATAGGTAACAGGAAGTATGTGGATATGTTTAAGCTATCTGTAACGGGGCGAGCAGAGAGGAAACGTGCGCGAGAGGCGGGCGGAAAAGGGCAGGTAGTGAGGAATAATACGAACTGGATTATGGGTTTCATTGTATTCGGGGACTGTTTCCTTTCAAAACATCCCAAGGAATTGCATAATGTGATGAAATACATGAGTGTGATACAGAACATACATGACGAACACGGGGGGTCAGCGTGGCGAGATTATGATGAGCAGTTCAGGCACAGGTGGCAGGGAGATACACGGTTGAGTCTGGGGAAGATGGACATGGAATTGTGGATGAAGCTAGTGGGAAACACGAGCCAGGGGTGTAACGCGCCCTTTCGCAAGGGGCCTGGCGGTCGGCCCGGGAGTCATTCAGCAATATATATATAATGTGCGTTTGTGTGTATATACTGTATATATATACAATCCAAAGGTGTCTTAGTTAGTGGTCAGCTGTTTTATCTGCATAATGACTGCAGGGAACAGCATTACCATAGTAGCAATTAAATATAGTAAATTACATTTGTCATAATAAACTGAATTTTCTTAACATATGGATAGGACATTATTAACTGTAGTAATGTTGTCTTTTGAAATGTAACAGAACTGTAATGTTTTTCCTGATTTATATAAAAGTACAGCGTACAGTTACTATAGGTGTAACGTTCTTAGTATCACATCCTATATCCCTCTGATTATTTTAACATTGACCCTAACAGTGCATTTTTCTAAGGTATATGTACATTGTCTTTAAACTAACATTGACCCTTTCTGCCAGTATATTGTAGTAAGAAGTGGACAGACACAGTGAACAATACACTGACATCCACTAAAGTGAATGAAAGTTGATTAATCATTAACTGTATGTTACCCCCTATCATTATATTAAATAGGAGGAATTAATAGTGTTAGGAATATTTGCTTTCTGGAAAGCAAAGTATCTCACTACACATTTAGGGTCTACTGCATTCTAAAAGCACTGCCTTTTACAAATAGCTCTTCATAGTGAATCCCGGATATCTGCTATTTGAAAAGAAATTCATCCCAGTGAACACATTTAGTATTTCAATACTTTAATTATATACCATATTAGGCTCGTGCTAGTTGATTGGGATGCTCCCCCTTGGCATTCTGACATTTTTGTCATTCCTCCTATGAAGAACAGGACTATAGTTATACATTGCTCAGAGATGTGAGGTGTAAAGCCAGGACTGCAGAGCTGCTCTGAAAATGTGCAGAATTGACATACAGTAGGACATGAAAAACTGTTTTATTCACATTCATTTGAATGGAGTGTAACACTTTCCTAGCACTGGGAACATGTCTGTAAGGCACATTGCATAGGAGGTATAAACTGAGTAAACAAAGACGCATGCTTTCAGTCCTATCAATATGCTGCTTCATGCAATAAAGATGCACTAACTTACGTATTATTCAAATAGAGCAAAATGTACAAATAGCACAAAGTGTTCCTTAAATCTACCTTTCTGATTACATTCAACATTTACCCTTAAAAGATCTTTTACTCCTTTCGAGTATATAACATGTCTTCTGGCGTTTTACCCCGGGTTTTTTTATTTTTATTTGAATGTTTGTTTTTAAAATCATATACATGATTGAAATTTCCTATTAATAAATGATGTGCATAACTATTCCAACTTCTAAATGTTTGGCTGTAACTCACACTGGAACAAAATGCAGACAAGTATTGTAAAATCCTCTTACGAATAATTAGGAAGGCATCTGTCACGCTTTATCTTGGACTACTCACTCAGTCTAAATATAAAAAGGGATGACACATTACTCTTGGAGCTGTGTTGGAACATTTGCCTTTGATAAAAGTTATCATTGCCCTCCTACTCATTAAACCACTCTGAAAGAACAGCCTACATACAGTACTTGTTGGCTATACACTGCAGCATACTGTATGTATAATTTGGACTGAAAATCTAAATGTGTTTACTATTAATTAGCATGTTAGCCTTTGCTGGATGAAGGTTGCAATGTATTTCTCTGTGGAAGGGGTTAATATAGAACTTATTTAGGGAGTTAAAGCTGCAAGCTTAAAAAGTCTCATTTTATTAAACATTTTTAAAGCAGCAGTCTAAGCTGCCGTTTTATTTTGTTAATTTAATTTTCCCCCTTTAATATGTACATCAATAGAATCCACACAATGATAAGTGATTAGCTAAGTTGCTGATCCATCTGTTCTCCTGCGATCGATCGGCGAAGGTTCGGCTCAGGGGTTCACTAAATGGCTGTCAGTGCAGCAGAAGAGGACCAAAGATGCAACGTTCTGAGGGGAAGATCATGTGACCAGGCAGTTACTAGATACAATTGGTGCACTGCTAGAGAGGGGGCTGGGCTCAAAATGAGGTGTGCCAGAGCCTGTTTCAGAAGAGGAAGGGATATGACTTTGTAAATGGTTGCTATAGAAACAAAAATGCACGTTACATTATATTACATTAAAAATGGGATACATAGTTTTTTGTTTTTTTAAATGCTACAAGTATTTTCTCATAGTACAGAACTGATTTTTTTTTTTTTTAACACTTAGGATATTGCTTTGTCTGCGGCTTTAAGCTTATCTTTGTTTCTCTGTGGTTGCTTTCCAGTGATATTGGTAAATTTTTGGAGATAGTAAAAATGGCTGCTATTTTCTTCCGGATGGTTTCGCAACCTGCAAATTTAGAAAGGTCTATAATCTAGAGAAAAATAGGGATTTTGCTGTTATTCTGTTAAGGAGGAATTAATATTATAATCGGATCTGTATCAAGTCCTGTAGACAGTATAGTGTATGTCTCATTTCATTTTCCTTGACATCAAAAAGCACAATATGAGAAAGAATTAGAAAGTTTTTTGCATTTGACATAAATACAGACAGAAATTGATGTGTAAAAGGACATTTATTTTGCCTTGACTGATCTAGCTCATAGCATGATTTGAAGTATTCTAAAAAATTTAAATGGGTGCTTAATATTCTTAAGAGGACTTTGTTTTCCTGTGTCATTCTCAAAACATGTTTTGCATATCTAGTATAACAGGTTTTTCACAATAATGCATTTGCACACAGATCCAGTTCCAGTCAAAAGCTACTCCAGCCATCCCAGACTCTCCCATAATAGCACCCATCATCGTATCAGAATAGTGAGGGATAAGCAGTCTGAAGAGTGGACTGTATTTTGATATTACATTATATTAAGGTTTGAGCTTTTATAAAAAGTGAACTGAGATTCAAGTTTTTAACAGAATTAAGGGATTCAGAAACCAATGGGTAGATTCAGAAAAATCTTATGCACTATGTGATTGCCCAATAACTGTCATTGATCTGAATGGCAATTTTCTACTGATCATGGTGCAAATACCAGTTTGAGTTTCATGAATTTAGCACGAGTTCAAATTACCACACATTTTGTGCGATGGATAAAAAATCTATATATATTTTTTGAGGAAAAAATGTTGACTTTAATGAATGTGAAAAAGAAAAAATGTGCACAAGCGCTAAAGACTAAAACACCAGTGTGACAATTGCAAAATATATATATATAAAGGCTGCCTAGTAATACTGTCAGTACTGACAGAGAAAGTGAAAGTGAAAACAAAGAAAAACCTGGCGCCAAAAGTTCATTGGATAATCCTGTACTCCTCAGGGGATCAGCACACTTGCTTGACAGGCCATATAGGGGAAAAAACACAAACAGACACAGATCATAGTGCAACACTGTAGGGTTAAAACAGGTCTACACTAATACACACACTGCACATATAACATAGAGACTCCTAGTGACTATAAAAACTATTTATTAAATAAAAAGAACTATGCCATAAAATGGTTTGGACAAATGAGATGACCAAGTGTCCCAAAAAGTCCAATACCAAGCTCAAAGTGACTGTGTCACCTGCCCTACGCGTTTCGTGGATGTTACTCCACTTCCTCAGGGGCTACAAAGACTGACACTGAATGACATGTACATATACCCTAACCAATTAAAAAATCATTGCCCAATTAGGCTGTATAGCCTGCATGTCATTAATATCAAATCACTACGTCTCATAACATAATACACATACAATACATTAAACAACATTAAAAACATTCAGATATCGACTGATAACCATATATCCCAAAATTGAGGCCAGATGTAATATCATAATAGGCATTGATATATACAAAAATGCCAAATTGTGGCCAAAGGATAAACAAACCTGCTTAAGCCACTTAGTATGCTACTGCTGGTACAGAGTCAAATGGATAAGGTGTCATCCATTAAGTAATGGTTGCATTTAACTAATGTTTGTTTGAGCCATTTCATCTACCTAAAAAGGAGCCCAATTCAAAATCAATATTGAGCCCATATGGGGATAGAGTCTTAAGTTCATAGATCCAAAAGGCCTCCCTCCTATTAATGTGTTGAATGTTATTACCACCTCTCCAATTAGGTGTACACAATTCAATAGGTTGACAGATAAGGCCCTTTGGATTTTTGCCATGATGTACCAAAAAGTGGTGGGACACACTGTGTGATGTTAAACCCTTTTTGATGTTGTAGATATGTTCATATATACGTCTTTGAAACGTACAACCAGTGCGACCCACATATTGCAGGCCACAAGGACACTGCAACATATAAATGACAAACTCCGACTTACATGAAATATGTGACATGATTTTGTAGTTTTTGGCGGTGACATTAGATTTAAATTCTGTGCTACAACAGCTGTACTTACAGGCTATACATTTACTGCACAGCATGGGGGACAGAGAGAACAGCATGGGGGACAGAGAGAACAGCATGGGGGGATAGAGATGTGTGTATGCTGCCTGTGTGTGTCCTGTGTGCAGGGCCTCTTGTCCTGGGCCCAATGAGTAATGGGAAAGATGCCAGACCCCTGACAGCAAAACTAATCTGTCCTGATCCGCAGAGGTGGCCTGTTGGAAGGTGTCCTTTGAGATGCCTGTCCAGGCAGCATGCTGCAGACTGGTAGAAGGGAAGTTTCCGACAGGCAACTCCATGGCCACCTATCAGCAGTCAGCTCGGTAGGCCCCCTCCACAGGCCTCAAACAGGCCCCCTCAATCCTCCAGGGGGCGCTCTCACAATCTCTCCTCTTCCAGTGTCCCTATCCCCCCTCACTCTCACACTCCTCCCTCCCCCTCTCTCCCCCCCTCCCCCCCCCCCCCTCCCCCCCTACCCTCCCCCCCCCCCCCCCCCTCTACCTCACTCCTCTCTCCCCATGCTATGTGGGGGAGAGAATGGAGGGATATGGGGGGGAGAGAGGATGGAGGTATATGGGGGAGGGGGGTGAGCGAATGGAGGGATGTACGTTCTGTGTGTGTCCTGCGTGTATCCTGTGTGTCCTGAGTGTGTTCTATGGGTGTCGTATGTGTGTGTGTGCGTGCGTGTGCGTGTGTGTGTGTGTGTGTGTGCGTGCGTGCGCGCTTGCGTTTGTATATATATGTATAGGGAGAAGGAGTGGCTCAGTGAGTAAAGACACTGACTGCCACTGGGTTTGCAGGGGAATCTGGTTGAATTCCCGGTGTCCTTGTGACCTTGGGCAAGTCACTTTATCTCCCTGTGCCTCAGGCACCAAAAACATAGATTGTAGGCTCCACGGGGTAGGGACTGTGCCTGCAAAATGTCTCTGTAAAGTGCTACGTAAAACTAGCAGCGCTATAGACGAACATGCTATTATAATTATTATTATTATTATGTATGTACTGTATGTATATGTGTGTATCTATGTATATATGTTCCCACCACACAATATAAAGGAAAATTAGACAATGGTCAAATGCCAATAGAAAATGTATTGAATGAACAAAAGATGATACAACAAGCAACTGCCCCAATGTAGGCTATGGAGAGTACAACTCATCAAACAGGACTATACAATATCAATAAAAAGGGGGGGGAAGGGAAGGGCTTCGTAAAACAAGCGTTTACCCCCTTCCACTCCCCCATTCCTCTCCACCCCTTCCCACCTCTCTCCCCTAGGGTGACCAGATTTTCAAAATGAAAAACCGGGACACATTTATAGATAATTTTTAAAAACAAATTACATCACATGACGCACCCGTTGCCATGACAACGAGACACTGACGTCAGGCAGTGACATGTTGCCATGACAATGTGGCATCACCTGATGCCTCAGCGCCATAATGCATTCCGTTGTCATGTCAACTTGATGCCGCGTGACGTCACGAAGCGCCTCGTTGTTATGGCAATGGGCATTACGTGATGTTTCGCAGCCATGTTGACGGAATTTGGAGGGGAGGTTACAGCCAAAGGCAAGATCAATAAATATATAATAAAAAGATCTAATTTTTTTTGTTATCTCTGGGTTAGCCTTCAATAGAAGGTGGCAACCCTGGTTGCATTGTGTGTTTCTGTATACAGATGTGGGCCCTGCTGAATGTGTGTGTGTATAGAGGTGGGGTCTGCAGTGTGTGTTTCTGTATACAGATGTGGGCCCTGCAGAGTGTGTGTGTGTATATAGAGGTGGGGACAGTGTGTGTGTATATAGAGGTGGGGACAGTGTGTGTTTCTGTATACAGATGTGTGAGAGAGAGAGAGAGATGTGTGTATGTGTAATTAAAATAATTAACAAATTAGAATTAAATAAATAATTGACAAATTAAAATTAAATAAAAAAAATGTAGGCATTAATTAAAATTAAGACATTTTAAAAATGTGACATTCCTGACCTTGTATGTAGGGTCTCTTGTTCTCCTTGTGGCAGTCAGTGACATCACTGCCATGCAGGGCCGCAGAGAGCTTTCCCGGGGTGCAGGACTAACGTTTCCACCGGGGGCCCCCACCCACATTTAAGCGGCCTTGCGAGAACCCCCACCCTTCTCATACACCTCACTCTCACCCCACCTCACACTCCCCAGTCACCCTTTCCTTCCTCTCTTTTACACCCACACTCAACCTCCCTCCCCAATATCCATGCACACACAGTGACACACACACACACACACACACACACACACACAAGTGTGTGTTTCTGTATACAGATGTGGGCCCTGCTGAGTGTGTGTGTATAGAGGTGAGGTCTGCAGTGTGTGTTTCTGTATACAGATGTGGGCCCTGCTGAGTGTGTGTGTGTGTGTATAGAGGTGAGGTCTGCAGTGTGTGTTTCTGTATACAGATGTGGGCCCTGCAGAGTGTGTGTGTGTATAGAGGTGGGGGCTGCAGTGTGTGTTTCTGTATACAGATGTGGGCCCTGCTGAGTGTGTGTGTGTGTGTATAGAGGTGGGGGCTGCAGTGTGTGTTTCTGAACAAAGAAATCTTCTCTACACAGCCAGGTAAAACTAACGTAATTAAACATGACATAGTCTCTGAACCGGGGGTCCGAGGTAACCTTAAACCGTACCGAATCCCAGAGGCCAAGAGAGAGGCTATAAGACACACACCACACCACACACCCACACACACACACACACACACACACACACAACACACACAAACACACACACACACACACACACACACATGACACCCAGAGAACACACTCAGGACACCAGGTACACGCAGGACACACACAAGACGTCATCCCCTCCATTCGCTCATCCCCCCTCCCCCATATACCTCCATCCTCCTCTCCCCCCCATATCCCTCCATACTATCTCCCCCCATACCATGGGGAAGGAGTGAAAGAGAGGGGGGGAGGGAGAGTTGTGAGTATTATGAGAGGGGGAGGGGAGTGTAGAGAGAGGGAGGGATGAGAGAGTTTGAGAGAGTAGGTGATAGGGACACTGAAGATGAGAGATTGTTGAGAGCGCCCCCTTGAGTTTTGAGCCTGTGGAGGGGGCCTGCCCGAGTTGACTGCTGATAGGTGTGCCATGAGGTGCCTGTCGGAAACTTCCCTTCTACCCGTCTGCAGCATGCTGCCTGGACAGGCATCTCAACGGACCCTTCCAACAGGCCACCTCTGCTGATCAGGACAGATTAGTTTTGCTGACAGGGTCTGGCACCTTCCATTACTCATTGGGCCCTGACAAGAGCCCTGCCACACAGGACACACACAGGCAGCATACACACATCTCTATCCCCCCATGCTCTGTGTCTCCTCCCCCCAACGCTTCTCTCTCTCTGCTCTCCCATGCTGGTTCTCTCTCTCTCCCCAGCTGTCTCTCTCTCTCTCTCGCGATGCTCTGTCTCTATTTTCCTCCTTGGCCTATATAGTTTAGTGTGTGGCATAATACATATATAGTTCTGCTAATGTATATGGTCAGTAGGAAGGGTTAAATGAAATAATAAAACTTTAAATTCGTCCAAGCTGAGTAGACGGATAAAAAGGAAAACTGCAAAGCGCGCAAAGACAAGGGCTGCTTCCACCCACAGCGGTGAGATTCATTTGCAGTCGAAACTAGCTCCCTTTACACACACCTGCCCAGGAGAACACAGAGAGACAAGGTAACAGGAATATTGGATGTTTAAGCTGTCTGTAAGGGCACAGAGAGAACGTTCCGAGAGGCGGGCGGAAAAGGGCAGGTAGTTGAGGAATTGCGAACTGGATTATGGGTTTCATTGTATTCGGGACTCTTTCTTTCAAAACATCCGCAGGAATGCTCATGTGATGAAATACGAGTGTGATACAGACATACATGACGAACAGGGGGGGCACGTGGCGAGATTATATGAGCAGTTCAGAGCACAGGGCAGGAGATACAACGTTTGAGTCTGGGAAGAAGGAACATGGAATTTGGATGAACTAGTGGAAACACGAGCCAGGGGTGTAACGCGCCTTTTTCGCAAGGGGCCTGGCGGTCGTCCCGGGAGTCATTCAGCAAGCAAGGCAGCAACGGGGAGTGCTGGGCGTTTAACGATAAATACTGGCAGACGGGGGTGGGGGGGGTGAGTTGCAAGTTCAAACATGTGTAGCCAGTGCGTGGTAGCCACCCCGTTAAGAATGCTTCAAAGCCCGGTGGCAAACACACCAGGGAGAGGAAGGGAGGCACCTAACCACAGGCCCCCAACACCGTTCAGCCTTAGCGGTGCTAGCTATGGTTAAGGGGGTACCCCGACCGGGAGAAAGCAAGGTTCCTGGAAGGGGGATTTAGAAAGGGTTTCACATACCAGTGTGGCGGGGGGGTGGTACAAAGCTAGGGTGTTAGCCGACTTGAAATCCGTGCACACACAGACACATAGTTAAATCAAATAGTAGAAAAGATAAAATTGGGGCCGTAATGGCGGTCCCATTCGCATCCCCCCCTATCGCGCCAGTTAATTATTTCCCCGCTGGGTGTAGTGCCAAAAAGGACCCGGGCAAATTCAGGCTAATACACACCTGTCATACCCAATGGAGGGGTCTGTGAATGATGCCATAGACCCGGATCTATGCCGGGTACAATCCAATCATTTGGACACCCCGCCATAGGATAATTAAAAACTTGGGGAGGGAGCACTATTGGCAAAAATCGCATAGATTCAGCCTTCCGCTGTTACCTTTGGGCCCCAGCAGCTTCAGATTCACAGGGTGTAATTTGAGGGTGTGGTATACATTGATAAATGTCTCCCCATGGGTTGTGCCCCATTTCAATTCGCCTACTTTGAGGCTTTTTAGTACTTCTTCTTGCATTGGTGCATAGTCATCAGACTGGGACTAGCACAGTTGCTCCACTATCTGGATGACTTCCGCTGTTGGTTTCCCCCGGTTCACTGCAGTGCAACAGTTTGCTGGAGAGTACTAAGGGATCATGAGGGAATTGGGGTTCCCATAGCAGAGGGGAAAACTGAGGGCCCACAGAATTATTCTGTCATTTCCTCGGTATAGAGATTGACACGCTTGCGAGGGAATCACGCTTACCTGCTACAAGTTAGGACTTAAATGACCTAGGTCAGTCAGGAAGCCAGAGGTGACCCTAACAATGCAGTCACTGCTGGGTCTGAACTAAAACTTCACCTGCAGAGTAATCCCCACTGGGCAGGAGTATTTAACCCCCGTCCAGGGTTGACAAGTGGCCACTGCGGGGTACAAATCACCCAACACCATATCCAGAATCAAAACCAAGGAGCGTTAGTGCAGACCTTGAGATACTGTGGGGGTTTTTCTCAGGAGTTTTAAATGAGGAAAGGCTGTGGGTCACGGACGGCGAGACCAGCTACGGCACTGCAATTATTCCTGACGCATCAGGGGGCGCACGGGTCGTGGCAAACTGTGAGAGGAGTGTTGTGCGGGTCCAATGGCCCAGTCTGACTGGGTGGAGATGGGGAACTAGAACATGCTTCCTGAGGTTGTCCCACTTGTAGTAGCGGTAGAGCTAGGGCCAAGGAGTTAGCGAACAAGCACATATTATTCGTGGTCAGACCAATTTGGCGAGTGGAGGCCAGTGAATGTGAAAAGAAAATGTGCACACGCTAAAGACTAAATGCACCCAGTGTGACCAATTGCAATATTATATATATATAAAGGCTGCCTAGTAATACTGTCATACTGATAGAGCAATTGAAAGTGAAAACAAAGAAAAACCTGGCGCCACAAATTCATTTGGATATCCGGTACTGGGCTCTCAGGGGATCACCACACTTGCTTGACAGCCATATAGGGAAAAACACAACAGACACAGATTCAAGTGCAAACTGTATGGTGTAAACAGGTCTACACTAATACACACACTGCACATATAACGATAGAGACTCCCTAGTACTATAAAAACTATTTATTAAATAAAAAGAACTATGCCATAAAATGGTTTTGGACAAATGACGGAACCCCGCTGGTCATCCTAGATGTGAAAAAATCAGAGGCCCTACTACAAGCACAGGCAAATACAGACAAAGCGTGTGCAATCAAAGAGTCTTCCGGCTGCTGCTGATGTCTTTGCAGAGATGTAATTCCTGCTGGCAACCGTTGACATCTGTTCTGACTCTCCTCTCCCAGGTTAACAGGAACAGTGGCAGTGTTGGAGGCTGCTTGTGGGGCTCACAGCTCTCCTCCCATGTGAGGTTCTCTCCTACCGTCCTCCCGGTTCACAGGCTGTCTCAGCGTGCTGCACGCGAGTGTGCACGTGCGCCTTAAAGGGACGTACAGCTTCCTGTAATGCCAGTAACTACGGCCTGCAATGGCCTCAATGTGACCAAGTTCCCAAAAGTCCAATACCAAGCTCAAGTGGACTGTGTCACCTGCCCTACGCGTTTTCGTGTAATGTTACTCTCTACTACCCACTTCCTCAGGGGCTACAAGACTGACTTAATGACAGTACATATACCCTAACCCTTGAACAATTCAATTGCCCATTAGGCTGTATAGCCTGCATGTCATCTAATATCAAATCACTACGCTCTCATAACATAATACACATACAAATACATTAAACCACATTAAAAACATTCAGATATCGACTGATACCATATATCCCAAAAGTGAGGCGCAGATGTAAATATCAAATAGGCATTGCTAGTACAAAATGTCCAATTGTGGCCAAAAGGATAAACAAACCTGCTTAAGCCACTTCGTATTACTGCTGTAAGAGAGTCAAATGGATCAGGTGTCATCCATTAGTAATGGTTGCATTTAACTAATTTTGTTTAACCATGGTCATCTACTAAAAGGAGCCCAATTCAAAATCAATATTGAGCCATATGGGGATAGAGTCTAGTTTCATAGACCAAAAGGCCTCCCTCCTTTGATGTGTTGAATGTTCTTACCACTCTCCAATTGGGTGTACACAATTCAATAGTTGACAGATAAGGCCCTTTGGATTTTTGCCATGATGTACCAACAGTGGTGGGACACAACTGTGTGATAGTTAAAAAACCCTTTTTGATGTTGTATATATTTTCATATATACCTTTGAAACGTACAACACCGTGCGACCACATATTGCCAGGCCCACAAGACCACTGCAACATATAAATGGCCACTCCGACTTACCACCTGAAATATTTGACATATTTGTAGTTTTTGGCGGTGACATTGAGATTTAAATTCTGTGCTACAACACTGTCTACAGGCTATACATTCTGCATGGTTGTTAACCCATTTTTAACCTGATTGATGTTCCTTTTTAATTCATTCACCTTGTTAAAGGGAACTCGGTGCCATTTTGTTCCTAAAGTTACCAGCTGTCTTAAAACAATAGATGGCTGTGGTGTTAGTATCTGTGACAAAGTTGCATCCTGTAACATATAGGCCAATGGTTTTTGCAAAAATATTCCTTATTTTGGGGGCCATAGCGTTATATTTGTGTTAAATACAAGGAATCTTAATTTTTCCCTTGGCTGTCCCCTTTGTCCTTATTTCCCGAGTTTGTTCTGTCCATATCTTGAACTAAAGAGGATATATTCTCTGTTCGTCTAAGTGATAGTTCGATCTAGAAACTTTTAAAATTTTTGATTTCATCCGCCTGCTCTAACAAAGATTCGCAACCTGGAGCAGTTCGCGCTAGTCTATGAATTGTCCTTTCGAATATTCCTAATCCCTTGCGGATTGGCGATGGCTGTTGGCCATAACATATTGTTGGGCTGACAGGCTTAAAAAAAATGTTTTGTATGTGAATGTGGTCAATCAACAATACTACACTATTTAAATCCAAAAAGTTAATGGTGTTTTTATCATATGGCATATAGTTTCAAATTCTGTTTATTGTCATAAGGTACAAAATAATTGATCTAATAAACCAGTTCCCCCCTCCCAATAAAAATAACTTTCATCTATGTAGCGCCGCCATAGCACGAGGTTTTTGCACCAATGGGCAGAGTTTCCAATGGCCTCCTTCTCCATTTGCCATGCGTACACTACTGCAGCGCCAAGTTATTCGAGCATTTGCCCGTTCTTGGCCGCAGCAGTATCCTGCCTGGCGCGCGAAACGCGGAGAGGGTGATGGGAGCGCGCCGAGGCAGCGGAAGAGCGCCTCCGATTGTGGGCTCTCTCCCTAGCTGCCGTTCCGCGGTTCCCCGACCCCCTGCCTTCCCTCGGGGAGCCCTGGACGGCCGTGCATGTGGCGCTGGCACCTATGTGCGTGACCGCGCCCCCCCAATTCGGGTGCTGCCGGCACCTGAGTGAGTGGCGGCTCGCAAGCGGTACATTTCCCGGCTTCGGAAATAGCCCACATCCGATAAAGCTGTGTCGGCAGTGTATCTCTGCAAATAATGACGGTAAATTATAACAAAATATTTGTGTGTTAATATGAAATCTAATCCCATCCAATCAAGCGGCCTAGAGGGCATAGGATTAAGGTGTTGTCTTCCTCGAACTCCCTTCGATGGCCCTCCACCCTGTTTGATGTTCGTATTGTATACAGTGATGTGACATCACCTGTTACCCATACATAACTAGACCTCCAATCAAGCTCACGCAGAGTGCAAGACTTTTTGTATTCCTTTAAATGTAATCTAACTTCGCTACTAGTGGCTGTAAATATAATCTATAAATTGAGATAAATTGGACGTGAGTGATTGTATCCCTGAAATAAAGATGACGACCGGGGGGGTGGTGTACGATCTTTATGAATCTTAGGATAAGTAAAATAGAGGTATACGTGTTTGCAAATTTATTCAAAAGTCAACTCATCCTCGTGATCGCTTGATTGGCAAGTCCCGTATCTAAAGAGTAACTAATTCAAAGTGATAGATGGCCGTTGGTCACTACAAGGTGGAGGTAATAGTAGGTCACACCAAGAAGTCTTTCTTGATTCTTGGACAATAATTACTGTCCTCACTACTCTCCACACCCTGTTTTTTCCCCCCCGGCCCCCCCCTGGTTTGATAACCATCAAATCGTTACTCTGGCCAGTGACTTTACAGCATTTTTTCCTCTGGAGGCAGTGAATGGGCTATCGCGGCTACGTCACCACCAGTGATAAGGTGTTGCGCAAGCTGGTCCTGGCATGCATGCACGGAACCTAACGTTACGGCAAAGCACATCCCAGGGAATGTTAATGTAATTGCATACACGCCTATCCCGCTTTACCTGGCCTGCATTTTAGGAAAGCATGCCCCCGACGCCCAGGGCAAGAGGTGTGACCGCCCGTGCGTCTGCCCAAATTAATCTATACCCGCTAGGGGCGAGGGAGTATGGCTTTGGTGCAGGCAAATCGCTTGCCCCCCTCACCTGGAAGACTTATAACAGCGCATGGGGGGGCATGGCGCAGTGTTTCAGGAAGACCTCCAAGGGTAGTGGTAAGGTTAGCAAACCCCTCGCTAATCAATTTTTACTTACCCAGAAGCGGACGGGCATGTCAAGGGCTAAGGGCTGGCCGGGTACGCTAGGGTATTGCCTTTTTCCTGAATTGGGGGGGGCAGACAGACATCACCAAGTATTTTGCTCCCTCAGCGAATACTGATCGGGTGGGGCATAGGGGACGCAATCGTGTGAATAAGATGGAGCCGGTAACGTGAGAGGTTACAGAGCCTTGAACCAGGCAAGCATAGTCAGTATGCGCAGGACCGTTCGAAAATAAATTTAATTTAAAGCCGGCTTTTCACTTTGCCTTTTTTTGAGCCTTTAGAGAAGTGGAACTTGTTAGCAGAAAGCGTCAAAAACTAGGCAAGGGACACTTGGCCTTGTTGCTAGGAATGTAATTATAGGGGGGAGAGGTGGCATGCCCGCATACACAGTCACAAACTGACCAATACAGGGAAGGGCCCTGGTTGCAACCTGAGACGGCACGAGAATATGAAGGTGTGCCCGTTGAGGGGGTGCGGCAAAGCTCTACATACAACCAGGCAGCAATCGCAAGGGGTCGGGTTTTTCCCTGACAATAAATGATACAACTCCCCTAACAAAGTTTCAGTTTGACACTATTTTTAAGCGTTGCCTGGATGCAGGGGGCATAGATGCCACATTTTGGGACCCATCGTTTCGGATTGGGGTTCAGCACGGTATCCTGGGGCTGCCGGGCTCGCACAGGATTAAAAATTGGGTCTGTGGAAGTCAAACTGCATACAAAGGGACATTAGTCCCACCAGTGGCGCAAGTAGATTATGGCGTCAGTTTTCTAACCTGCGCGCTGGAAGTCTGGCTGTATTTGTCATTCTTTCATGTACTGGGCCCGGGAGCGGGCGGCGAGCACGCTGGTCTGCAGTTTGGATCCCAAGGAGAGCATGAAAATACGATGTGCTGGGTAAGAGAGGATGGTGCTGGAGAGATTTGGGTGGCCAACCCCACAAGCGCGCTAGCAGTTTACGGCAGAAAGCCCACGTGAAATGATCCACCTGGGCGGGAAAATATGGTGGATCACCAAGTCTTTAGACTTAATCCGCCAGATTACAACACCGAAATGCGCCAGACGTCAAAGCCTCGTTGAGGCAACAACGCATATTTGGTCTCAGAGATCATACCTCGTCTTGGTATGGAGGGTGGCGTGCAGCTGGGTGTGGCATCGAGAAGCGGCGAATGTCAACAGCGACAAATCCGTAAGTGTTCACATGCTCTCTTGTGGGGGCTACTGTGAACCATGGGAATTCGAAGACAGGGGGCGCAGTCGGCACAGGAGGGACGGGGTGCACCTGACGGCGAGGGCCTAGATATTTTTTTTTTGCAACTTTTTATTTTCTTTTCTCCTTTTTTTCAAGCGACGCAGTGTGAGACATATTTTGACTCTTATTAGCTGATCTGCACATGTACTACTACTCATATACGGATACACATTGAACGTCGAGACTCGGGGGGGGGGGGGAGGTGGGTGCACACTGGGTAAGACACATTTGGGGGGGGGGTGACCACAGTGGGGACCATATGTGGGTAAGGGTGAGTGGGGTAGGGGGTTGACCCTTATCTCCACACTTCTGTCGCTCGCGTAGGACCGTCCGGCTCGCACTGTGCAACCCTGGTTTTGGGCGTTTTCCATCGCGTCAACTCTATCTTTTGTATATGGGCCTTACCTACTGTTCAGCCTCGGTACGACTGTTTATAGTAGAACTCATCTTCCACTATTTACAGCCAGAATTGTGGCATTGCTCACTCCTACAATGTCAGGTCTGTGCCAGCCAGGTGAACCAGACTTGATGAAAATAATTTGAGCCAGTGGTCAATTGACCAAGCTTGTCATTTCTTTCCTCCCACCTGGCAGAGAACGAACCAAATTCTGTTCCGAATCTTTCTACCGATGGGTTGTGTTTTGCTTCCACAATTCTGGCCGTCCTCACATCACACTCACCGCTGTCGCAAATGGGCCGACCAATTGTTTCCTGCCTCGACAGTCCCTCTAGTGGCCTATTAGAAGAAATAGCCAAGGATTCTAGAGAATTTCGAGCCCAAGATCCTCTTCCCAACTTGAACCTGTTCCCATATGGGGCGTAGTCGGAGGGCAAGACCACAGCTGTCAGCAGGTCTCCGGGCTCTCCACATTGTCTAGGGCACAAGGTGAGTAACCGTGACAATTTAGATAACCTAACTGAAGTTAGATACCACGTCATTTACACTTATTGATTGCTCTTTTAATTCTTACAGATCGAGGTTTTTGCTGTCAGCCTCAAGTAGTCTGTCCAGTCCCGTCCTCTAATGCCTCCCCTAATCTCTCTCCCATTGGCTGTCATTGTAGTCGAGTCGTGTCTGGGTCCAATCCTCCATGATGGATCAACTTCCTTGTACAGTCTAGACGTAATTCCCGTTGGTTGTGCCCACGCTGCACAGAGCGTTTTCGAAATTCGTCACTTTAGGACAGAGGGTTCTTGTATTTGGTATAAAATGCCCCGGGATCTGGAGGTAATCTAAAGATTCTGTGTTGGGGGATGTGCCTTTGTTCGGCCTGAATTTGCGTGAATTTTTTCTAGTGCTTGCTTCCAAGATCCCTCATCCTCCCGTACCCACTCTGTTCCCAAGTATAAGTGTCCCTCATCGCCCGGAGTCAAATCAGGGTTACTGCACCGACACACTTTATTCGAGCAAATACCCGGTATGGTACTGGCAGATACCTGGAATTCTCGCGCTCCTCCACCTCTCTGACAAGCCCCGTTGCGTTTGCCTTCCAGCCCTGGGTTCATGCCTGGCGACGGGCGGCTGAATCGTTTAAATCTAATGATTAGGATTTAATAGGCTGCAATGCCTTCGCGTGTCTACCAGATGGCATAATCATGAATTGTAATCAGTATATATCTATGTACTGGGCCAGTATGGGCAGCAGCGGGAATAAAATGCTTCAATCCCGTGGGAAAATACCTCAATGCCCGGGCCAGAAAACAGTCCAAACTCAATACACCCGGGTACCGAATTCGTGGGACTTAAGCCGAGTCGAATAAGTGTGTCGCCAGTGTAACCTAATATGTTTCTCAGCGAGTTCTCTTGTTAAGGTCGGTCACTTTAATATTTGGTGTCTTTCCCAAACTGAGAATGAGGTATCATTGGAGGACCTGCGTCCTCGGCGAGAATTTTCTTTAGTTTAACTTTTGGTTTACCATCAGTTCCTTACGTCCCATGGGCACACAGCTCACTCTCCGCATCCACCCATCTACGCCGTTTGGAGCGTTTTCCATTGTGTAATTTGGCTCATTGTGCCGCTCTGTAATACGGAACAAGCAAGGTACAGGCCAATCCCGCTGCCCTGTTTTGGGGTTTTATCAGTGTTTTGCTGGTAACCTAGCTTTCTTATTGTTCCAAATAATTTAAGATCTGGGCCCTGTAAGTTCCACTTAAGAATCCGTTTCTATCTATAAGTGGGTTATTGGGAGTGTCTGAAAAAGGTATAATAGTCTGGCGAAGGGTCATTTTAACGCTGTAAATTCCTTCCAATCCAGTGCGATCCGTAGTCGCCCATTCCTTCAGCTCCCTTCTCAAATATTGTAAGAGTTTTGGGTAGTTTGCTTTGTATACAATTTAACCTCCTTTGTGAGATGAAACTCCCAGATATTTTAATCATCTTGGGTTGCAATTTAAATGAAGTTAATCTCTATTAGTTTTGCGTAGTTTTTAGGGAGTTCAGTTTCATTTCAGCGCCTCCGATTTTGATTGGTTATTTTAAAACCCTGAAATCGAATTTGAATTTATCCAGGAGGTCAAAAGAGTTTGTGAGGGATGACCAGGGGCTTTGAACAAATGTCAGGATAACATCGTAACGCGGTTTTTTGTACTCCTGAGATTGAAATTTGGTATTCCTGTGATGTCTTTATTACTGCGAATATTTTTTCTAGTGGTTCCATCATAGGGTGAACACGTGGTGAACGTGGCAGCCCTGTCCTGTACCACTTTTAATGGGAATTTGCAGCGAGTCTGACGTGTCCCCATTCCAAATGCTGCAGCAGGCCATCCAGGTGGGGCCAGTCCGATTCTGTCAAAGGGGCTTTTTCCGCGTCTGAAGCTTACTATCATTCCCGAGATCTTGTGGCATTTATATAGTCTCTAGTATCATTATCCGTCTAGTATTAATCGGCTTCTGCCTACCTGCGATGAAGCAAAATTGATTGGGTGATCAGCCTTGGCAGAATCGACTCAATCTTGGCCAATAATTTGGAATAAATTTTATATCTGAGTTAATCAAAGATAATCGGCCCGATAGCTGTGGCATTGGTGTAGGATCGTTGCCCTGCTTATTACTCACTGAGATGGACGCCTGCAACATCAAGATGTTCTAGAAGGAGCCCTGTTAAAAATATGTTGAACATCCTCAGTAAGTCCGGCGGTGTGTGTGTGTGTGTGTGTGTGTGTGTGTGTGTGTGTGTGTGTGTGCGTGCGTGCGTGCGTTTGTATATATATGTATAGGGAGAAGGAGTGGCTCAGTGAGTAAAGACACTGACTGCCACTGGGTTTGCAGGGGAATCTGGTTGAATTCCCGGTGTCGGCTCCTTGTGACCTTGGGCAATCCACTTTATCTCCCTGTGCCTCAGGCACCAAAAACATAGATTGTAAGCTCCACGGGGTAGGGACTGTGCCTGCAAAATGTCTCTGTAAAGTGCTACGTAAAACTAGCAGCGCTATAGAAGAACATGCTATTATTATTATTATTATGTATGTACTGTATGTATATGTTTGTGTATCTGTATATATGTTCCCAGCACACAATATAAAGGAAAATCAGACAATGGTCAAATGCCAATAGAAAATGTATTGAATGAACAAAAGATGATACAACAAGCAACTGCCCCAATGTAGGCTATGGAGGGTACAACTCATCAAACAGGACTATACAATATCAATAAAAAGGGGGGAGGGAAAAAAACAAAGGAAAAGGGGGTGGAGGGCTTCTCTCTCCCTTAGGGTGACCAGATTTTCAAAATGAAAAACCGGGACACATTTATAGATCATTTTTAAAAACAATTTACATTACATGACGCACCCCGTTGCCATGACAACGAGACACTGACGTCAGGCAGTGACATGTTGCCATGACAATATGGCATCACCTGATGCCTCGGCGCCATAATGCATCCCGTTGTCATGTCAACTTGATGCCGCGTGACGTCACGGAGCGTCTCGTTGTTATGACAATGGGCATTACGTGATGTTTCGCAGCCATGTTGACGGAATTTGGAGGGGAGGTTACAGCCAAAGGCAAGATAAATAAATATATAATAAAAAGATCTATAAATTTTTTGTTATCTCTGGGTTAGCCTTCAATAGAAGGTGGCAACCCTGGTTGTGTGTTTCTGTATACAGATGTGGGCCCTGGAGAGTGTGTGTGTGTATAGAGGTGGGGGCTGCAGTGTGTGTTTCTTTATACAGATGTGGGCCCTGCAGAGTGTGTGTGTATAGAGGTGGGGGCTGCAGTGTGTGTTTCTGTATACAGATGTGGGCCCTGCAGAGTGTGTGTGTGTGTATATGTATATGAGGTGGGGACAGCAGTGTGTGTTTGTGTGTATAGAGGTGGGGGCAGCAGTGTGTGTTTTTGTATACAGATGTGGGCTCTGCAGAGTGTGTGTGAATAGAGGTGGGGGCTGCATTGTGTGTTTCTGTATACAGATGTGGGCCCTGCAGTGTGTGTGTGTGTGTATATAATGCTGATGGCAGCAGTGTGTGTATATACATAGAGGTGGGGGCTGCAGTGTGTGTTTCTATATACAGATGTGGGCCATGCAGAGTGTGTTTGTGTGTGTATATAGAGGTGGGGGCAGCAGTGTGTGTTGTTGTGTATAGCGGTGAGGGCTGCAGTGTTCAGGGCCCACCTCTATACACACAAACACACTGCAGGGCCCACCTCTATACACACAAACACAGTGTGTTTATGTGTATAGAGGTGGGGCTGCAGTGTGTGTGTGTATAGAGGTGGGGGCTTTGCTTCGGCCCTTCAACTCTTACAGCTGTTATGAATTACAAGTAGCTTATACACTTAAATGACTTGCCTAGGCGCTACACTTTCCTTTTAAATCACCAGTGATATAACAAATAGAATAAATATAAGATGTTACCCAACAGGATACTTCTCAAACCTTCCAGGAAAATGTGCTAAGATTTTCCACGAATACAGTCTTGGTTTGTTGTGGAAAGGGAGCGATACAATCAGGGACACATCATGTGAATGAAAAAACATACAAAACAATAATTGTGCAGTATTGTGATTAAATATTGACTTGATGTGAATCTTGGCTCTAAGGGAGAACCTACTTACAGCAACAATAATGATAATTCGCTGTTGTCTGACTCAGTCAGGTGGTAAAGAAATAATTGGTGTTTCTTTTAGGTATACGTTAGCCCCATTCGGTTCTCACGCAGGTCGACTGTTCCAGAGATGATAATACTCAAATCCCAGTGCGGTATATGTGAACAGAAAGCAGAAACAGCCCGATGGTGCAGGTTGCAAAAAACAGGGTATATGTATGGTAAGAGGTTAAGACATGTACTCACAATTTGTACAAACAGATTGTACACATAAAGGTATCTTTTGCGATCAATTGCTTGAGCTCGCTGTGATGTTTTCTCCCGATCCTCCTCTATAGCCAGTTGTGCCGCCGGCGGTGGCATCTGACGTCACTTCCCTCTCGCGTCTAGCCGCATCTGGTGGAACTGGACTGTGACGCGCTGGGAGAGAATCTGCGGGAGAATTCAAACGTCTGGAGTCTTCTCTTAAAAGCAGCTGCAGCTACATTACCTACATCACATTCCTACAAACATGTTTTGGTTTGTGTTGATTAAAAGCAGACTGCAAGAGACTCCAGACGTTTGAATTCTCCGCAGATTCTCTCCAGCGCGTCACAGTCCAGTTCCACCAGATGCGGCTAGAGCGGAGAGGGAAGTGACGTCAGACGCCACCGCCGGCGGCACGACTGGCTATAGAGGAGGATCGGGAGAAAACATCACAGCGAGCTCAAGCAATTGATCGCAAAAGATACCTTTATGTGTACAATGTTTGTACAAATTGTGAGTACATGTTTAACCTCTTACCATACATATACCCTGTTTTTTGCAACCTGCACCTCGGGCTTTTTGCTTTCTGTTCACAATATACCGCACTGGGATTTGAGTATTATCATCTCTGGAACAATCTACCTGCGTGGGAACCGAATGGGGCTAACGTATACCTAAAAGAAACACCCAATTATTTCTTTACCACCTGACTGAGTCAGACAACAGCGAATTATCTTATTGTTGCTGTAAGTAGGTTCTCCCTAGAGCCAAGATTCACATCAAGTCAATATTTAATCACAATACTGCACAATTTTGTTTGTATGTTTTTTCATTCACATGATGTGTTCCTGATTGGGTCGCTCCCTTTCCACAACAAACATTACAAGTAGCTTATGACATATATAGCATATTATTATAGGCTACAGGTACATATGTCTTAGTACAGCTAGAGTATACTGTTAGACTGTTAGCTATTTTTTGCCTTAGGTATAATATCAGGTCATTAGAATTGCTGAGAAGTGGCAAGGATGTAGTGTTGAAACATTCGTTGGTACACAGGGACTTACGCATAAAAGCAGAAGTGGATCAAGTAAACACGCTGTGGTCAAACTGTAAATGCTAGTAACAAACACGTCAGTAGCCACAGAAGATTGTCACATATCACACGTCCGTCACGTACGCAGTAAACAATAGACACAATATAAGTCCGCGTGACACCTTATTGATTAGAACTGAAGTGGGAAACCACACTGAGACGAGACCTAGCTGAGACTGGCGTGACCTACTGTATCATAATATTTGGGTCGTGAGTATGACAGGCATACTAAAAAATAATCTCGCATAGTTAGAAATGGATTGTTACTGTAGCTGTTAGTCATAAGTTAGTGTTTTTATCTTTGCAATTTTGCTTGTGATATTTGGTTATTTTTGTTGTAATACATAAACAAAACAAGCCTTATCTTATACAAACTCTGAGTGACCTTTCTTTATAATAATCTCACATTACCCTTGCATCTCAGGGTGTGAATCCGAGAGTCTACAAGTAAAATATGCGATTTGTGTTTTGCTTAGTGCAGGATATAACTTATCACGAGGCATTACTTGGGAGAAGAAAGTTTGGCATCGAGCCCAGGTTATTTAAGGGACATGTACTTATAGTTACAGATTCCGCATGCTTAGCACGGTCAGCACTGCAGGATCTCCCAATATGGAAATCAAATGGATTTTTGAATGCCAAAGAAAACCATAACGCACATTGCTAAGTGGAAGGCCATTGCGGCCTATTTTGATCAAAAGCCTGATATTGAAATTGTACATGAGCCAGCGCATAGAACGCTTGGTTCTTCGGTTCATACTATGGGTAACCAGTTTGCAGATAGTCTCGCGCAAACTGTAAGTCAAAAATTTGCCGTTAACAAAGTGTTGACAAGGGCAAAGTCAAAGTCAGCCTGTCTCGATGCAGAGAGTTGTATGCTTGTCTGGATCTACCAGGCCTAATCACCTGGTTATCCTAAAAAATACTCATTTAAACAGGTCGACAATACTTGCATGGTTGTAATTGATAATAATGAATTCATTGTTCCCCCTGTAGCAAGCAGAATGCAGATAGCTACGCAAGACACATGACAGTGTGGGCACCCTCACCTAGGGAGAGAAAACGTTTTTTGTGACACTGAAACACAAATATTGGTGGCCGAATAATATGAGAAAAACGGTTTAAGTCAGTTTAGAAATGTAAACCATGTCAGTTGGGAAACAGTCCTAATCATCAGACACCACCATTTATTATTAATGCAGTACCGAGCAAGCCGTTTGATTTAATATATTTAGATATTTTGGACCATTACCTAATCACATTCTACAAACATGTTTTGGTTTGTGTTGATGCTTATACAAGGTTTACGTGGTTATACCCCGTTCGTAGTACGACAGCTAGCTCTACGATTAATTGTCTCAACTCCTTAGTAAGGTAGCTAAGCCCAAGGCCTTTCATTCCGATGGTGGACCTGCTTTCACAGCAACAGACAAACCAAGGAATGGGCCGCAATATTAGGTATTGAGTGGGCCTACAGCTCGCCGTCCAATCTCAATGTCAGGAATGGTCGAACGCCGAAATTACGAGGTGGTGAAACGACTTTTAACCAAAATGCTATCTAATCGTCCTACACAGTGGTACCACTTTTGGTTACGGTCCAAATTGGTCTAAATAATAATCCTAACACAACAATGGTTAAAACACCACATGAACTGTTATATGGTACTCCTATGAATACACAGTTTAATGATGATTCTATTTCTGTCCCAGGGAGACTCAAACAAATATTAATTGTACAAGAATTGAGGGATTTTTTCCCATACAGCCCACACACACGTAATCCTAAAGCTTGGACGCCGCAGATTGGACATTTGGTCCAGGAGACAGTTGCTAAGGTAAAGCCGTTGCGGCCCTAAGTGGAAGAAAACCAACCACGTACTGAAAAAGTTAAAAGAGCGTACCTTTGTTATCCAAGATACTAAAGGCAAAGGAAGGACTGTGAGTATAGACAAAATTAAACCCACAGCTCACTGCAGTGAAAAAACTGTAAAAGATGGAGGAGACACCATATCTAGCACAGACTTCGATGGAGCTGCAGTCTCTCGGAGCACAGACTGCACGACCACAGGATGTGGAAACTAATCACACAAGGTGAGGTCCAACAAGCTGAAGCTGACTTCCCTGACGTGACCAAAGACATACATAGTGTACCTGCCATACCGATCAACGCAATATTTACCGGAAGACCTATCAAACAATGGCTAAGGTAATCACGAGAAGAAAAGACTGTTTAAGACTATTTTGTGTCTCTCAATCTGTTTTGCTTTTCTAGCAATATCCGCCAGCGTTATTTTCAGGTTACAATGGCATTTTGTGACTAAACAAGAAGGCGAGATCACAACTGGCAACGTACAGCTGCACACGGTATTACACACCAGACTCCAGAACCATGAAACGAGGACTTCACTACGATTTGAAACCGGTGGAGGTACAGTCGTGGTGGGTATACCTCAAGGTGTGTATTGGAAGCCGTTTCCTAAACTATCATCCAGAAACGAAAGACTTTGGGGATTTCACAGGTTGTGTGTTTGATTCAACTGTTGCTAGCTAAAGAGGCTGGTATAACTACGCCAGAAGGAAGGAAGCTGGTGACAAACAATATCTGAATGCCCAGATGCAACAGCTACAATCACGAGCCTGAAATATGATCTACCCCTGCATGACCATTGGAAGCAGCAAAGCTACCGTGAACAATGTTGTTATGCTGAATTTGGACATTGCTATTCATTGATTTCAAGGAACACGTAAAGGCCAACGAAGGAGTGAAAGTTATTCATGCCCTCGGCCTGGTGTAACCATGTATATATATTATACCATATAAGGTTAAGCAATACCCTATTTTTATCTAAATACAGAATACTCAGAAAGGATTTGTTCCCAACGGACAGACTGATCCAAGAGTGGCATTCTGGGAAGGTGCTGAAGAAGAAGAGTACAGAATACCTGGAGGGGTGTAAGAGCCTATAATTTGCTGTTTTTTGCTCTGACAGTATTTACTCAGAATGGTGGGACCCATCATCAACCGCTGATGAAATGTTAATCAAACTTCAAGATGTGATGGAAGATGCGAAAACTGGACAGCTACAGACAGCAGCACTTCCGAAAGAATGGAATATAAAAGGTGATGGTATGTTGTTTCGTGAACCTACAGCATGGGACACTTGCACTCAACCGCTTTGCAACATTTACCAAATACTCATACTACAGCCATTCATGTAAAGGTTTCAAAAAGATGTGGTATTCACATTGCAGAGATTAATCAATGAAGGAATCTGTGATAAAGACTAACAGTATTCAATTACGGGTGTACACCCTGTCTTTTATTACAATCTCACGGAAGGCTATTTTAAATGGCAACCGAAAATGATTGATCAAGGATTTTTACATTTTCTGAGTTACGAGGCTTTTGGTGTGTGGAGCGAATAATGATTATGAAACCTAATTATAAAGTCTACTCCCTGTTCCAGAAAGTCTCAATGATAGTTTACATATTAATGTAGACACGGTAATCAGGGCAATGAGCGATTGATGAATGTACAAAATAGCTCCAGATGATAAACCCTGTGAATATGACACATGCACCACACATAATATTGTTAACATGCCCTACTCAGAGGCAATGTGGGTACAAATGCGGCAATAAATCCATAGTGTATTATGAAAATGATACATATTTCATGAATGAATAAGGTTTCAAGTAAATCTCTACAAGGAAAATTGCTTACAACGATGATATTCTTATAACCACAGGACACCTGCTGGGTGATTCTGTTTCTGTTATACTGTAAGGCAAATCTCTGACTCAAATGATGAAGAATTAAGGAGAGTATTTTGGTGTTAAGGGATCATCTGATAACATTTGCTTCACTACACAATTTCAGACATTACTGTACAGTGTTATCTGAGGAAATCAAAGCTTTGGTTATCTTAATCACCATCACTTCTATAAGGTTAATATTGCAAAGTCAAAAGGTTGACATATCACTTTTAAATCACTTGGATCACACAGAATCTCAATTTAAGTCCGAAAGAATCCGAGATCCTAGCATATGTTTCACAAACCACAGTTATGACATACGAGAAAGAAACCAAGAAGGGTTCATAACCCCGATGACTCTTTATGGGAAGTTTCTATACTACGAATTATTTATTCCAGGAGATGTTTATACACACAAATGGGGAATGCTTAATTTTGGACACATTAACACACACAGGTTTATTTGCAAAGGGTGCAGGTTTGCTCAACCATTTCAATACATGTCTGGAAATGTGATCGTGAATTTTCATCAGCACTATACGATGTGTTGATAAAGGTTATTTAGTAGTGACGACATCATACAGCAATACTTGCAATGATCAATGCAAGGTAGCAACTGCCCAATAACCGCAACACCAATTCAAACTCCTTTTACATTAATTCACAGTCTAGATAATGGGAGTACATAGTATTGTCTACAGAAGAGGAGCGTATATACCTCCTTTTCAGGCATCACTTGTCACATTAATAAGAGTATACAGTGTTTTGGTACTACCTTTATTCCACTCTGTTACATAAGACACTACATCTCGCCGTACATTTCCAGGTACCAATTATCACACTGAGACTCCTCACATGACAGCCTATTTGGCACATTTAAAGAAAATGAAGATAACTATAGGGTTCACTATGATATGGTACATACACTCCTACAGAGAGCTCACAGTGAATTACTACGTGTTGATTTACCGGTGATTTTCCCCAGTGGTAACTACACTAGGTGAATCACTGAAAACTTTTTGCCAATGACAGGAAATTTTTTGTCAAAAATAGGCACCAGTCCTACAAAATACTGGTAAAAGTTATTTTAGTGGACTAGGAAATGCGTTGGAATCTAGGGTATTTGAAACCACTATTGTTTTTTATTTTAGGGCTAATAATCCTTGTTATTTTATTCGTTGTTCTCTTTTCTTCCGAAGATGAAGAGGCAATCAGCTTAATCGCTCTTACCATACATATACCCTGTTTTTTGCAACCTGCACCATCGGGCTTTTTCTGCTTTCTGTTCACATATACCGCACTGGGATTTGAGTATTATCATCTCTGGAACAATCTACCTGCGTGGGAACCGAATGGGGCTAACGTATACCTAAAAGAAACACCAATTATTTCTTTACCACCTGACTGAGTCAGACAACAGCGAATTATCTTATTGTTGCGGTGAGGTTCTCCCTTAGAGCCAAGATTCACATCAAGTCAATATTTAATCACAATACTGCACAATTATTGTTTTGTATGTTTTTTCATTCACATGATGTGTCCCTGATTGGATCGCTCCCTTTCCACAACAAACCATTACAAGTAGCTTATGACATATATAGCATATTATTATAGGCTACAGGTACATATGTCTTAGTACAGCTTAGAGTATACTGTTAGACTGTTAGCTATTTTTTGCCTTAGGTATAATATCAGGTCATTAGAATTGCTGAGAGAGTGGCAGGATGTAGTGTTGAAACATTTCGTTGGTACACAAGGGACTTACGCATAAAAGCAGAAGTGGATCAAGTAAACACGCTGTGGTCAAACTGTAAATGCTAGTAACACACGTCAGTAGCCACAGAAGATTGTCACATATCACACGTCCGTCACGTACGCAGTAAAAAATAGACACAATATAAGTCAGCGTGACACCTTATTGATTAGAACTGAAGTGGGAAACCACACTGAGACGAGACCTAGCTGAGACTGGCGTGACCTCTGTATCATAATATCTGGGGTCGTGAGTATGACAGGCATACTAACTAAATAATCTTGCATAGTTAGAAATGGATGTGTACTGTTAGCTGTTAGCTCATAAAGTTAGCTTGTTATCTTTGCAATTTTGCTTGTGATATTTTGGTTATTTTTGTTGTAATACAATAAACAACAAGCCTTATCTTATACAAAATTGAGTGACCTTTCTTTATAATAATCTCACATTACCTTGCATCTCAGGGTGTGAATCCGAGAGTCTACAAGTAAAATACGCGATTTTGTGTTTCTGCTTAGTGCAGGATATAACTTATCACGAGGCATTACTTGGGAGAAGAAAGTTTGGCATCGAGCCCAGGTTATTTAAGGACATGTACTTATAGTTACAGATTCCGCATGCTTAGCACGGTCAGCACTGCAGGATCTCAATATGGAAATCAAATGATTTTGAATGCCAAAGAAAACCAAAACGCACATTGCTAAGTGGAAGGCCATTGCGGCCTATTTTGATCAAAAGCTGATATTGAAATTGTACATGAGCCAGCGCATAGAACGCTTGGTTCTTCGGTTCATACTGGGTAACCAGTTTGCAGATAGTCTCGCGAAACTGTAAGTCAAAAATTTGCCGTTAACAAAGTGTTGACAAGGGCAAAGTCAAAGTCAGCCTGTCTCGATGCAGAGTTGTATGCTTGTTCGGATACACCAGGCCTAATCCACCTGGTTATCCTAAAAAATACTCATTTAAACAGGTCGACAATACTTGCATGGTTGTAATTGATACAATGAATTCATTGTTCCTGTAGCAAGCAGAATGCAGATAGCTACGCAAGCACATGACAGTGTGGGACACCCTCACCTAGGGAGAGAAAACGTTTTTGTTGACACTGAAACACAAATATTGGTGGCGAATATGAGAAAAACGGTTAAGTCAGTTTTAAGAACTGGAAACCATGTCAGTTGGTAAACAGTCCTAATCATCAGACACCACCATTTATTATTAATGCAGTACCGAGCAAGCCGTTTGATTTAATATATTTAGATATTATTGGACCATTACCTACATCACATTCCTACAAACATGTTTTGTGTTTGTGGTGATGCTTATACAAGGTTTACGTGGTTATACCCCGTTCGTAGTACGACAGCTAGCTCTACGATTAATGTCTCAACTCCTTAGTAAGCGTAGCTAAGCCCAAGGCCTTTCATTCCGATGGTGGACTGCTTCACAGCAACAGAAACCAAGGAATGGGCCGCAATATTAGGTATTGAGTGGGCCTACAGTCGCCGTCCAATCCTCAATCGTCAGGAATGGTCGAACGCCGAAATTACGAGGTGTGAAACGACTTTTTAACCAAAATGTATCTAATCGTCCTACACAGTGGTACCCACTTTTGGTTACGGTCCAAATTGGTCTAAATAATAATCCTAACACAAAACTGGTAAAACACCACAATGAACTGTTATATGGTACTCCTATGAATACACAGTTTAATGTGATTCTATTTCTGTCCCAGGGAGACTCAAACAAATATTAATTGTACAAGAATTGAGGGATTCTTTTTCCCATACAGCCCACACACCACGTAATTCTGGAACGCCGCAGATTGGACATTTGGTCCAGGAGACAGTTGCTAAGGTAAAGCCGTGCGGCCTAAGTGGAGAAGAAACCAACCACGATACTGAAAAAGTTAAACGAGCGTACCTTTGTTATCCAAGATACTAAAGGCAAAGGAAGGACTGTGAGTATAGACAAAATTAAACCCACAGCTCACTGCAGTGAAAAAACTGTAAAAGATGGAGGAGACACCATATCTAGCACAGACTTCGATGGAGCTGCAGTCTCTCGGAGCACAGACTGCACGACCACAGGATGTGGAAACTAATCACACAGGTGAGGTCCAACAAGCTGAAGCGACTTCCCTGACACGTGACCAAAGACATACATATGTGTACCTGCCATACCCGATCAACGCAATATTTACCGGAAGACCCTATCAAACAATGGCTAAGGTAATCACGAAGAAAGAAAAGACTGTTTAAGACTATTTTGTGTCTCTCAATCTGTTTTGCTTTTCTAGCAATATCGCCAGCGTTATTTTCAGGTTACAATGGCATTTGTGACTAAACAAGAAGGCGAGATCATCAACTGGCAACGTACAGCTGCACACGGTATTACCACACCAGACTCCAGAACCATGAAACGAGGACTTCACTAATTTGAAACCGGTGGAGGTACAGTCGGTGGGTATACCTCAAGGTGTGTATTGGAAGCCGTTTCCTAAACTATCATCCAGAAACGAAAGACTTTGGGGATTTCACAGGTTGTGCGTTTGTCAACTGTGCTAGCTAAAGAGGCTTGTATAACTACGCCAGAAGGAAGGAAGCTGGTGACACAATATCTGAATGCCCAGATGCAACAGCTACAATCTACGAGCCTGAAATATGATCTACCCCTGCATGACCATTGGAAGCAGCAAAGCTACCGTGAACAAAGTTGTTTATGCTGAATTTGGACATTGCTTTTCATTGACTTTCAAGGAACACGTAAATGGCAACGAAGGAGCTGAAGTTATTCATTGCCCTCGGCCTGGTGTAACCATGTATATATATTATACCAATAAGGTATAAGCAATACCCTATTTCTATCAAATACAGAATACTCAGAGAAAGGATTTGTTCCCAACGGACAGACTGACCAAGAGTGGCATTCTGGGAAGGTGCTGAAGAAGAAGAGTAAAGAATACCTGGAGGGGTAAGAGCCTATAATTCTTGCTGTTTTTTGCTTGACAGTATTTACTCGAATGGTGGGACCCATCATCAACCGCTGATGAACGTTACTCAAACTTCAAGATGTGATGGAAGATGCGAAACTGGACAGCTACAGACAGCAGCACTTCCGAAAGAATGGAATATAAAAGGTGATGGTATGTGTTTCGTGAACCTACAGCATGGGACACTTGCACTCAACACGCTTTGCAACATTTACCATACTACATACTACAGCCATTCATGTAAGGTTTCAGAATGCATGTGGTTATCACATTGCAGAGATTAATCAATGAAGGAATCTGTGATAAAGACAATACAGTATTCAATTACGGGTGTACACCCGTTCTTTTATTACAATCTCTCACGGAAGGCTATTTTAAATGGCAACCGAAAATGATTGATCAAGGATTTTTACATTTTTCTGAGTTACGAGGCTTTTGGTGTGTGGAGCGAATAATGATTATGAAACCTATATTATAAGTCTACTCCCTGTTCCAGAAATGTCTCAATGATAGTTTACATATTAATGTAGACACGGTAATCAGGGCAATGAGCGATTGATGAATGTACAAATAGCTCCGATGATAAACCCTGTGAGATATGACACATGCACCACACATAAATTGTTAACATGCCCTACTCAGAGGCAATGTGGGGTACAAATGCGACAATTAATACCATAGTGTATTATGAAAATGATACATATTTCATGAATGAATGTAAGGTTTCAAGTAAATCATCTACAAGGGAATGCTTACAAACGATGATATTTTTAAAACACAGGACACCTGCTGAGTGATTCTGTTTGTTATACTGTAAGCAAATCTCTGACTCAAATGATGAAGAATTAAGGAGAAGTATTTTGGTGTTAAGGGATATCTGATAACATTTGCTTCATACACAATTTCAGACATTACTGTACAGTGTTATCTGAGGAAATCAAAGCTTTGGTTATTCTTAATCACATCACTTCTATAAGGTTAATATTGCAAAGTCAAAAGGTTGACATATCACTTTTAAATCTCACTTGGATCACAGAAGATCTCAATTTAAGTCCGAAGAATCCGAGATCCTAGCATATGTTCACAAACCACAGTTTATGACATACGAGAAAGAAACCACAGACGGGTTCATAACCCCGAGACATCTTTATGGGAAGTTTTTCTATACTACGAATTATTTATTCCAGGAGATGTTTATACAACAAATTGGGAAATGCTTAATTTTGGACACTTAAACACACACAGGTTCTATTTGCAAGGGGTGCAGGTTTGCTCAACCATTTCAATACAAGTCTGAAATGTGATGTGAATTTTCATCAGCACTATACGATGTGTTGATAAAGGTTATTTAGTATGTGACGACATCATACAGCACATACTTGCAATGATCAAATGCAAGGTAGCAACTGCCCAATAACCGCAACACCAATTCAAAACTCCTTTACATTAATTCACAGTCTAGATAATGGGAGTTACATAGTATTGTCTACAGAAAGGAGTGAGATATACCTCCTTTTAGGCATCACTTGTCACAGTTAATAAGAGTATACAGTGTTTTGGTAATACCTTTATTCCACCTCTGTTACATAAGACACTTACATCTGCCGTAAATTCCAGGTACCAATTACACACTGAGACTCCTCACATGAAAGCTATTTGGCACATTTAAAGAAAATGAAGATAACTATAGGGTTCACATATGATATGGTACATACACTCCTACAGAGAGCTCACAGTGATACTAACGTGTGATTTACACGGGTGATTTTCCCAGTGGTAACTACACTAGGTGAATCACTGAAAACTTTTTGCCAATGACAGGTAATTTTTTGTCAAAATAGGCACCAGCCTACAAACATAGGTAAAGGTATTTTTAGTGGACTAGGAAATGCGTGTGGAATCTAGGGTATTTGAAACCACTATTGTTTTTTATTTTAGGGCTAATAATCCTTGTATTTTTACTTCGTGTTTTCTCTTTTCTTCCGAAGATGAAGAAGGCAATCAGCTTAATCGCATTTTGACTTCTAGCATATATTCTTATATTTTTACATAGATACTAATATACTCGTTTTAAGCACACACAGGTCAAATCTAACCTGCTGCAGCATCTTTGTTGCAGGACACAGACGACAAAAAAGATGCTTCACAAATTTTGCGTTTACCACGGTCCTATCAAACCTCCATGAGAATGTACTTGGAATGAACTGTTTTGCCACATCGAAAAGCCCCGCAAAGTGCATGCAGTTCACGATTCGATGAGAGACTTTATGTACAGGACTCTCTTGTTTCTCAGGACCGTTTTCAATTTTAACACTAAGGGACATTGCTTCCGCGTAGCCTGCTAATGTTATGTCATTTTTCGCAAGTGAAATCTTTACGTTTTGGTGATCAACCCAACTTCAAATGTAGAGACGTTCAACGTCAAATATTTCAAATGTCTTTTTATACAATTGAAGAAAGGTCATATCAGCATTGTTAGCCACGGGTCATATAATGTACCACGTGTTTGGTGTTCTGGGTAATAAACATCAAAATTGTTTTGGGGCACGGTGGAACACTACTATGTTGAGTAGTATGAACGACAAAATCAACCTGCTTTGCCATTGGGTGATTTTTACAAATTGACACCTTCCATCGTGGATAACTTGTGACATACTGCACCGACACACTTTATTCGAGCAAATACCCAGTATGTACTGGCAGATACCTGGAATAGCGCCGCTCCTCACCTCTGACAAGCCCCGTTGCGTTTGCCTTCCCAGCCTGGGTCCATGCCTGGCTGAGGGCGGCTAATCTGTTAAATGATAATGATTAGGATTTAATAGGCTGCAATGCTTCGAGTTGTCTACCAGATGGCAAATTCATGAATTGTAATGCAGTATATATATATATACTGTGCAGATTGCAGCCAGCGGGGAATAAAATGCTTCAATCCCTGCTTGGAAAATACCTCAATGCACTCGGGCAGAAAACAGTCACAAACCCCATCACACGGGTATTACCCGAATTGTGGGACTAGCCGAGCTCGATAAAGTGTGTCGCCCGTGTATGCGCAGTTGTGGTGTTTTGGTTCCATCACAAACTCCTGTAGGTTCAAGCTCATCAAAATCAGAGAAGCAGTGACATTGCATATAAAAGTACACATAATTATATTTTCGCTTTGTTAGTTTCTTTGCATTAGCAAAAATATGATAATTATGTAGGAGACAGTGTATGTATTAAGGTAGAAGAAGGGGCATATTAGCATAATTATATGTCTTAGTACAGCTTGGGGCATACTGTCACAATATTAACTACTTTTTTGCTTTGGGAATAATTCCAGTTACCAGAAATTTGCAGAAAGTTTTTGATATGTTAGGAAATAGCCAGGATGTGGTATTGTAACATAGTCATTAAGAGGCAGGTATTAGCAGAAGAAAGGAGAAGTTAGTTGAACTGTAGGCATCCTGCATACCAGTAAATTAGAAGTATTTCACACATACACAACGTACGACACGAACGATAACGGACAATAAAGAGTTAGCATAGTGCCATGTTAGATAGAACCGAGTGGCAAGCACATTGAGACGAGACCTACTGAGACTGGCGGACATATCATAATACTTTGTGTCGTGAGTATGACAGGCCTACTAAGTAAATAATCTCTGCATAGGTAGATATGGATTGTTGGCTTATTTTGCTATTTTGCTTCATCGTTTTTTGTATTTGTTGTTATCAATAAACAAACAACCTTATCTTATACAAACTCTGAGCAACTATTTTATAATAATCTCAAATACCCTAACATAAAAAAAGAGGTGTGGACCGTTTTCGGCAGGTGAAAAAATGGCGTGAATGCTTCTGCTTAGTGCAGAAAAATAAGCTACCACCAGACGTGACTGGGGAGGAGAAGAGGGTAGGCCTTTTTGACCGCATATTACTAACCTTTAAGATCTCCTAGATCGGTGTATATACGTAGTATTTTATAATAGCCATACTGTAAACATTTAAAATTGTGCTAATGTAATACTTACCATTATATTAACCGAGGTTGTCAGAATTATACCAGGTTTATTTTGCCGTACATTTGAGTGTACGTAGTTTTAAAATAATTTCTTTTTAAACACAAGTACAAATAATTTAGTACTGTACACACTGTACCATTTACGTTCATTATGGACATTACTACTGCTGCTCCACTTCTTTATCACCTGTTTGCAGCAATATACCCAAATTAAAAATGTTATGGATGCTTCCACGCACTTTGAATAAAATTGTTAGTAGTTAGACGCGCTCACACAAATAACTCCAAATATTCAATTTGTGACACTTAGTACATCAATCCCAGAGAGGAAAGATTCTCTGTATAGGCACAAACTTTTGATACATCTGAGAAAGTTGAGAATATAATGCAAGGAGGGGGGGGGGTCTGACGTTAAACAGCACTAGGATCTGAGCAGCCATTTAGTCAGCATCACTCTTAGGTGCCTGATCTTATCATCTATTTTGATTGTCTGTATGAAAGTTGGAGTGGAAGTTTAGTTTAAAGACACATTTTTTCTCTTTTATTGCTCCGGAGGATAAGCTTTAAATGTGATCCAATGTTTCTTATTTATTGATAAACTACTAAATGCCCCTTTTTTTTGCTCACCAAAACACGCGACCTGTGTAAGCAAGTGAGGTGTACCAACATATCAAACAATATCCTACAATATCCAACATATCCACCTATCCTACATATCCAACATTTCCAACAGTTTCCAATGTTTACTTATTTATATGATAAGCTACTAAAATGCCCTTCTTTTTTGCTCACCTAAACACCTGCATTTTAACAACGATTATAGAATTGATGGGTGAGGGGCTTACAGATGTGGGCTTAGGGCATGCACAAAGATAAACTATCAGAATCAGAAATGTTCAAAGCTGACGTCTTCACGTGGAAGTTAACTGCTGCGACACACTTTATTCGAGCAAATGACCAGTTGTTACCTGAGATACATGGAATGCGCCGCTCCTACACCTCTGGCATGCCGCGTTGCATTGCTTCCCAGCCACGGTTCATGCCTGGCTGACGGGTGGCTGATCTGTAAATGAATGATCAGGATTTAATAGGCTGCAATGCTTCGCGTGTCCCACCAGATGGGCATAAATTCATGAATTGTAATGCAGTATATTACTGTATATATATTATACTGCATAACAACAACCCCTTAACCCCTAACAATACACATACTGTACAGTACTGTATATGCACATAAATGATACTACGTAGGGCGGCGGTGGGGCGAGATGTGTTTGCCAGGCAGAGAGAGATCCGCCTGCTCTCTCTCCTGCGCAAACATCGGCACATTAAAAATTATTTTAAATACATTTTTATTATAGTGTAGATGTGCAGGGGGTCTCGGGAGCTGAACCGCGTTGGTTCAGGTCCGGGGACCCCCTGCTTCCCGAGATACAGACCCTTTATGAGGTGCCGGTATCCCTCTGCGTTTAAAGGGCCCGATCACGTGACGCGCGGCCTGTTAAACCAAGCAGAGGGATACCGGCACCCCCAAAAGGGGTCTGTATCTCGGGGAGCAGGGGGTCCCCGGACCTGAAACCAAAAGGTTTTGCTCCGGAGACCTCTCGGCACATGTACAGTATAAATTAAAACACATTATAAATAAACATCGTTCTTTACTATAGCGGCTATGCGCTATGGTTAAAGAAGCAGCATTTCGTATTTTTTAATATTGTACAGTGAGCAGGGGGTTCCCTGAGCCAGAAATCTAAATCAGGGGGCCCCTGCTCCTGCACACATATTATTAAAGTACAGAAATGGCGCTTCATTACCAAAGCGTATAGCCGCTAAGGCAATGAAGGGGGGTTAACCCACCGTGCCCGCTTTATTGTGGGTAGCGGGGATGGGTGAAGGGGGTATTTGGCCCTTGGTGTGAGTTTAGGACTGCGGGGGGGTTGCGGGTGCACTTAACCCCTTCATGACCGTAGCAGTAAATACGCCACGGTCATGAAGGGGTTAAATCCCTCCGCTACCCCCCCGCAAGCCCTAAACAAGCACCGTTGGGGCTAATACACCCTTCACCCACCCCCGTCCCACAATAAAAAAATACACACACAGCAGCCGCCAAAAATAAATAAAATAAATCTAAATAAATAAATGACTTTAATAAAATACATTTGAAATAATTTTATTTATAGTGTAGATGTGCAGGGGGTTCCGGAGCTGAACCACATTGGTTTCAGATCCGGGGGACCCCTGCTCCCCGAGATACAGCCCCCTTTATGAGGTGCGGTATCCCTCTGCGTTTAAAGGGCCCGATCACGTGATCGCGGCTGTTAAACCAAGCAGAGGGATACGGCACCCCCAAAAGGGGCCTGTATCTCGGGGAGCAGGGGGTCCCGGACCTGAAACCAAAAGGTTTTTGCTCCGGAGACCCCTGACAGTACAGTATAAAAAAAACACATATATAATAAACACATTCTTTACCTTAGCGGCTATGCGCTATGGTAAAGAAGCAGCATTTCTGTATTTTAAGAATATTGTACAGTGAGCAGGGGGTCCCTGAGCCAGAAACTCAAACTCAGGGGGCACCCTGTCAGCACAATATTATAAAAAGTAAGAAATGCTGCTTCATTACCATAGCGTATAGCGCAAGGCAATGAAGGGGTTAAGGCATGATAACCAATAATACATTCAATACATATTTTAATGTCTGTGTAAACCTCCTGCTGACATGTTAATCAGTAAAAATAACCACTCCCCCATTCTCTCTTTTAAACTCCTCCCTGCAATCTATGTAAAAACCCCTCCCCTATTCTCTCTTTTAAAACTTCTGTGCCTTCAATGTAATCTATGTAAACCCCCTCCACCCATTCTTTCTTTTAAACTCACGCCTTTCTCTAATCTTGTAAACCCCTCCTCTCTCATACTATGTAAAACCCCCTCCCCCATCCCCCTATTGTGTGCGTTAAGCTTCCCTGCAATCTATGTAAAAAAAAACTCCCCCATTGTGTGTGTGTTAAATTCCTCTGGCTGTGTGTTTCTGAATGCAGTGTAGTTTATGCAAAGGGGAGGGGGATCCCTGTGTAAATAACCACACCCACCCCGCTACCCCACAATAAAAAAAAAAAATCACCACACAGCATCCCCGCGATACATAATAAATCTAAATAAATCTAAAAAATAAATAAATAAATAAAACAATAAATACATTTGAAAATACATTTTATTCCTAGTGTAGATGTGCAGGGGGTCTCGGGAGCTGACCGCGTTGGTTCAGGTCCGGGGACCCCTGCCCCGGAGATACAGACCCTTTATGACGGTGCGGTATCCCTCTGCGTTTAAAAGGTCCCGATCACGTGACGCGGCCTGTTAAACCAAGCAGAGGATACCGGCACCCCCAAAAGGGGCCTGTATCTCAAGGGGCAGGGGGTCCCAGGACCTGAAACCAAAACGTTTCTGCTCCGGAGACCCTTGCACATCTACATGTGAATAAAACACACACATGATTAAAGAATCATTCTTACCTTAGCGGCTATGTGCTATGGTAAAGAGCAGCATTTCTGTATTTTTAATATATGGTACAGTGAGCAGGGGGTTCTGAGCCAGGAAATGATAATCAGGGGGCCCCCCGCTCTGCTCAAGATTATTAAAAATCAGAAATGCTGCTTCATTACCATAGCGTACATGCTGCGACACACTTTATTCGAGCAAATACCGGTATGTACATGGCAGATACCTGGACATGAGCCGCTCCTCACCTCTGACAAGCCCCGTGCGTTTGCCTTCCAGACACGGGTTTCCCTGGTGACGGGGGCTGATCTGTTTAATGATAATGATCAGGATTTAATAGGCTGCAATGTTCGCGTATCAACCAGATGGCAATTAAATTCATGAATTGTAATGCAGTATATATAACGTATACTCTGTACAGTATAATATTATATATATACTGTTAAACAACAGCCCTTATACACGCACCTACAGTACTGTCACATCAGTACTGTATATGCACATAATGGGGGCGAGATGTGTTTGACAGCAGAGAGAGATCCGTGCTCTCTTCTGCGCAAACAGCGGGACATTAAAAAAATATTTAAATACATTTTTATTTATATTGTAGATGGGCAGGGGGTCTCGGGAGCTGAACCGCACTGGTTTCAGGTCGGGGACCCCCTGCCCCCCGAGATACAGACCCCTTTATGAGGTGCCGTTATCTCTGCGTTTAAAGGTCCCGATCACGTGATAGCGGCCGGTAAACCAAGCAGAGGGATACGGCACCCCCAAAAGGGGCCTGTATCTCGGGGGGCAGGGGGTCCGGACCTGAAACCAAAAGGTTCTGCTCCGGAGGGGAGACCCTCTGCACATGTACAGTTAGAAATAAAAACACATACAGTTTATATACAGTAAAAAACTCGTTCTTTACTTAGCGGCTATGCGCTATGGTAAAGAAGCAGCATTTCTGTATTTTTAATAATATTGACAGGAGCAGGGGTTCCTGAGCAGAAATCTAAACTATCAGGGGGCCCCCCCTGATCATGCACAATATTATTAAAAGTACAGAAATGCTGACTTCATGCCATAGCGTATAGACGCTAAGGCAATGAAGGGGTTACCCACCGGCCCGCTTTATTGTGGGTCGCGGGGTGGGTGAAGGGGGATTGGCCCTTGGTGTGAGTTTAGGACTTGCGGGGGGGTTGCGGGTGCACTAACCCCTTCACGACCGTAGCAGTAATACCGCTACGGTCATGAGGGGTAACACTCCGCTACCACCCGAAGCCAAAACAAGCACGTTGGGGCTAATATACCCCCTTAACCCTCCCACTACCCACAATAAAAAATAGATACACAGCATCCCGCAATACAAAATAAATAAATACAATAAATACATTTTAAATATTTTTGTATTTATAGTGTAGATGTGCAGGGGGTCTCGGGAGTGAACAGCGGTCGTTTAGGTCGGGGGACACCCCTGCCCACCGGAGATGCAGACACCCTTTATGAGGTGCCGGTTTAATCCCTCTGCGTTAACGTCCCGATCACGTGACCGGCGCCTGTTAACCAAGCAGAGGGATATCCGGCAGCACCCCAAAAGGGGTCTGCTATCTCGGGGTGCAGGGGTCCACGACCTGAAACCACGGGTTCGCTCCGGCAAGACCCCTGACACATCTACATAGGAATAAAAATGTATTTCAAATGTATTTATTTGATATTGATTAGATTTATTTAGATTTATTTATGATTGCGGGGATGATGTGTGTGATTTTTTTTTATTGTGGGTAGCTGGGGGGGGTGTGGTATGTAACGGGATCCCCCTCACCTCATTTACATCAGTACATGGCATTCAGAACACCAGCGCCAGGAGAGATTAACACCACACACAATAGGGGAGGTTTGTTACATAGATTGCAGGGAAGACTAAAAGCAACAATAGGGGGATAGGGGGGAGGCGGTTGGTGTACATAGATAGAGAGGAGGCGGGAGTTTAAAAGAAGAAGAATAGGCGGAGGGGGGTTTACATAGATGTACATGAAGGCACAGAGAAGTAAAAGAGGAATAGGGGGAGGGGTTTTTAAAGATTTACAGTGCAGGCAGGGGGGTTAACACAACATAAAAATATGTATTGAATGTATTATTGGTTATCATTGCCTTAAACCCCTTTTCATTTGCCTTGCGGCTATACGCTATGGTAATGAAGCGCATTTCTGTACTTTGCATACTATTGTGCAGGAAGCAGGGGGCCCCTTGCAGTTTAGATTTCTGGATAACAAGTGGGGGGGGAACCCCTGCCCACGTACAATATTATTAAAAAATACAGAAATGTGCTCTTTACCATGCGGCATAGCCGATAAGGTAAAGACGACTGTGTTTATTTAGCTATGTGTTTTTATTATAAGTACATGTGCAGAGGGTATCGGAGCAGGAAACCTTTTGGTTTCAGGTCCGGGGGACCCCCTGCATCCGAGATACAGGCCCCTTTGGGGGGCCCTTTAAACGCCGAGGGATAACTGGCCGACTCATAAAGGGGGGCTGTATCTCGGGGTGAAGGGGGGCCCAGAAAATGAAACCAAAGCGGTTCAGCTCCGGAGACCCTGCACATATCTTACATATCAATAAAAAGTATTTCAAATGTATTTATTCTATAGTCTTATTTATTTATTTATTTAGATTTATTTATTTACTTTTTTGGCGGATGCTGTGTGTGTATTTTTTTTTTGTGGGTAGCGGGGGTGGGTGAAGGGGGTACTTAGGCCACGGTGCTTGTTTAGGGATAGCGGGGGGGTAGCGGGCGGGTTAACCCTTCATGACCGGAGCGGGGTATTTAATGCTACGGTCGTGAAGGGGTTAAGTGCACCCGCAACCCCCCGCAAGTCCCTAAACTCACACCAAGGGCAAATACCCCTTCACCCACCCCGCTACCCACAATAAAGCGGGGCACGGTGGGTGAAACCCTTCAAATTCCTTCGCGGGCTATCGCTTTTTATGAAATGAACAGCAGCATTTAGGTACTTTTAATAATATTGTGCAGGCGCAGGGGGCCCCATGAGTTTACGATTTCTGGCTCAGGGAACCCACTGCTCACTGTACCACTTTATATTAAAAATACAGAAATGCAGAAGGGAGGTGGCGACGGGTATGTGGATGGAAGGGTAGTGCAGCAGCTCAATACACCCCGGCACAAATTAGCCTAATTAAAAGACATTATCGGCGCAGTTACCCTAGTTCAAGAATAGCCACCACGAGTTGTGAAACCTCTGCGGAACAGTTCACAAAACTTTGAGGAATTATGGACACAACAAGGCAGAAAAAATACGAAAAAAGGACGTACGTGCGATCATTAATCCAGGGGGAGGCAAAGCGAGCAGGAGCGATCCCTGCGGGCACAGACTAAGACTCGGGGCACCAGAGATGGAGGGGACAGACGACATGGATATAAAGATAGAATGCTCGGTTGCTAGTAGGTTAAAGCGCTTCTTCAGGGGGGGAAGTGGAGCGTCTCCGCAAAGGACATTGCTACAGATCGGCACCCGCCCGAACGAGCTTGAGAAAAAATGGAGGAAAGATCCGGTTGCCATAGGGAAACAAATACACGGATGGGGGACTGGAGCGCAGAAGAGTATCGGAGCTCGAGGCAGGCAAGGGACAGCGAGAATCGGACAGGCGCAAGACGGCGCATACGGGAGCATTACCCGAGGAGATCAATAATCCCAGAGGCCCTGCTCAATAGGTGGAATGACGCATATGCCAGGCAAAACGGAGGTGAGCTAACAATGGACGTGCAATCGCGCCCTTATTGCGTTCGCGAACCACTCGCCCAACAACTTCCCCGGGACGTGATCCTCGCCTGCACAATACAGAACAAGGAGGAGATCTGTAATATATACACGGGCTATGCCGGCGGGTAACCTATGGGGAACACCATGGCGTTTTCCAGGATATCTCCCCCTCTTACCCATGGCGAGGCGGAGGCGCTATTCCCCATAAAAAGGAGCCATCCGTGACGCAGACGACGCAGCGCGGGGCTTTCCCTTTCGCCCTGTTGGTGATAAACAAAACGGCCGATCCCACACATCTAACACACTAAGAGGGGGCCGCATCCTCAAAAAGCTGGGGATAAAAGCTGCAACCACAGGCCCGGGACAGGAGGAGCGTCCACCCGCGCCAGGCGGCATGGGGAAACAGTGCCAAAAACAGGGAGCGGCGCAAAGACAGAGCGGATACAGACGCTTAGTAACATCATACAAACGCCGCAAATCACAGGTTCAAGTTATATAAGTTCTATGTAAGTTGCTAAGTGTACACCACCACTGATGAGTGATATAAGGACCACTCGACCTAAGAAGGGGCAAGGAGGAAAGAGGGAGTGCCTAGTGAAGACACCACTGCACAAACCCTGCATGGTGAAGCAAAACCCCCAAAATGGCGTTACAGACTTAACATGGAAAGAAGGAGAGAAGCGCGGCAAGTATCATGGCGGTGCTGGTGGGGGGAAGATGATGATCAGAGTGCGCCCGCCCCGGTGCGGAGACTGTCTCCCCCCGTCGGCCCCCATCTGCCAACCCATGCAATGCGTCAATGAAGGTTCCGCGGCGCGCGGGAGTCCCGTATAAACGGCTATACAGCGCGGCAAGCATCAGCACATGATGTGTCCCTGATTGGATCGCTCCCTTTCCACAACAAACCATTACAAGTAGCTTATGACATATATAGCATATTATTATAGGTTACAGGTACATATGTCTTAGTACAGCTTAGAGTATACTGTTAGACTGTTAGCTATTTTTTGCCTTAGGTATAATATCAGGTCATTAGAATTGCTGAGAAGTGGCAAGGATGTAGTGTTGAAACATTTCGTTGGTACACAGGGACTTACGCATAAAAGCAGAAGTGGATCAAGTAAACACGCTGTGGTCAAACTGTAAATGCTAGTAACACACGTCAGTAGCCACAGAAGATTGTCACATATCACACGTCCGTCACGTACGCAGTAAACAATAGACACAATATAAGTCAGCGTGACACCTTATTGATTAGAACCGAAGTGGGAAACCACACTGAGACGAGACCTAGCTGAGAACACACCCACACGCATACGAAAATCACAACAGGACGCCCCAACCTGCTCCCCCATCCTTTGACCTCCCCACACCCCCAATTCACCCCCCCTCATGAAAAAAGGACCCAGGGACAAAACACAACAACCGATGAAGAACTGGAGGGGAGTCAGTATTAAAGAGGTCCCCTATCTCTCTCAAATTACTAGCGATGTTAAAACAAATGTTACTATTACTGGTTGAAAATGTTATGTGTGAATATGCATCCCTGGTGTTCCACACACCCCCTACCCCAAAAACCCCCCCCCTCCCCTGCCTAGCACCCCTCCTGCTTCCCCCCCTCCCCCGTCCTCCTTATAAGTCAGATCATCGAAAACTAGTAGGACTAGCTTAGTCACCCAGCGTAAACAACATACAGAGCCTCAGAGTAAGAAGGTCAAAGAGTCATCTCAGGTCCTAAGTAACCAGGACACATTACTAGTAAGGGTTAAGCCACTTATTGGCACTAGAAACAAGAAACTACCCCTGCCACGCCTCAGTAGTGGTCCCCCCCTTCAACAGAATGGAGTGGTTTAGGGACTAACACAGTGCTCCGAGACAGGCCAATGTCCGGAAGTCCACTCAAGGGCACCTCGCCACCACTCCTTTTTCACGAAAGTAGTCAAAGGCTTATCTTTGTAGGCCGTACCCAAGCCCACCCAGTTCCCCCCACTTAGTGTGCTTCCCTCCTATCTACACCATAACCACAGCGCAACCTACCCCAGCGACCCCCTCTACCGAGGGTTTCGGTCTACCCGTCCCCCCCGGTTCGAACTCCTGACATGGGAACAAAATAGGAGTTCACAGGCCCAGTGCTGAAAACACCTAGAAAAAATGGCATCAATTAAACTAATTTCAATCAACGGCAAAGGCGTCGTTAACTCCTGCCCAAAAAAGAAAGGAATCAGTCCTTACGATCTCAAAAGATTCAAGGCTGATATAGCCTAATAAGGAAACCCATTTAACACCCAGGACGCCCCCAAAACCTTTAAAAGTGATTTCCCCCAGGCATGTACTACGCCTCTCCATAGGCAAAAAAGAAGGAGTAGCTATCCATCATCAGGGCAGGAGTCCCATTTGTTTGACAAAAATCACGCCAAGCCCCGATCGGACGCTCGCTTCATTACTCCAGGGACCCACGCACCTTAATTGTTATCTTATTATATCCCTCAACATTTGTCAAAATGCCCATATAATGGAAGCTCAAGTGACTCCCTGCTTAATGCCCCGACACCGAGGGGACTCATTCGCCAAAACTGGGTATTTCCTTATTTAAGTTAACAAAAGGCACTGCTCAACCCAGCTATTGCTATGGGAGGGACATAAAGCTTACTCAGAGGAGCACTAATTTCCGTTGGCTCACAGCAAAAAACGAAAGCAAAAAAAACTTAAACACTACAAAAAGAGTCACAGGAAAAACCTCTCATGTTCAGAAGCCCAACAACAAATCTCACACCTCACGAGACACTCAAAGCAACTAACTTAAGCAGAGCTGGCCCTACAACACACACAGCTAGAGGGAAGGTTGAACAACGTCTCAGATGGTATAAACAAAAATACTTGACAAAGGCAACAAAGCCGACAAGCATGACCTCGGAGTTAAGGGGTGCCAGAGCAAAAAGCCCAGATCGCAAACAAATCAGGACATAAAGGAACAGGGTCAACATATCTAGAGAAGGAAATAACACGAGAGTTCGCGAAATTATTTTCACAGACCATGTTAATCTTCATCCCCAGATCAGGACCCAGTTAATATGCACTAAATAACCAATAACCTGGAGCAGTGTTAGCCTCCCCACACTAACCCCCGAAGAGACAGAAGGCTTGAACAAAGGCAAAAATCAAGCAGGAATGTCCCCAGCCATACAATCTCTCAAGATAGCAAAAAACCCCGGGCCCAGATGGCTTTTCTAATAGCATACTATAAATTGTTTCACTACCTATTTATCCCCCTACCTCCTTCGAAATGTTATAACTGTTTCCATAGGGAAGGCCATATCCTCTACTATCCAGAGCAGCCAAACTGTAGCGATTTATTCACCAAAGAGGGACAGAGACCCTCTCTATGGCAGCAATTAATAGGCCTATATCCCTGCTGAATACATACTCAAGACTCTACAGTAAGAATGAGCAAACAGGCTAAACCAATTTCCCTAGATCATACATGTAGATCAAGTAGGTTTTGTGTCCGGAAGGACAGGCCTCGACAACACACGTTAAAAATAGTGGATTATAATAGACAGTGACATCTCTCTGGGACCAGGGCAAGATTTAAGCCTCGACGCTGAAAAAGCGTTCGACAGGATCAAGTGGTCCTTCCTAGACAGACCATGCGAGGTTTTTGGATCTCAGGACCTTTCCTGGAAGGAGTGGAGAGCTCTTTACCATAACAACAGCATATGTCAAATGGCAGGTGGGTTCTCGGATCCAATAAAGATCAGAACTGGGACCAGACAGGGCTGCCCACTCTCCCTCTTATTATTCGCCTTAACTATAGAGCCCATCGCAGCTAAGATCAGGGAGAACCAACATAAAAGGTATTCAATTAGATGTAGAGGAGATAGAGAACACATAAATTTCGCTGGTTTGCAGAGATTTAAATTGACCCCTCGCGACCCCCCATACCTCCCTCCCCTAACCTTCAACGACGCCCTGACTTCAATTGGCCAAGTATCTGATATACAAAGTAAAACATGGACAAATCTGAGGCCCAAATGTATCCCTCCCCCCCAGGACTGGAGCCTTATACAAGCCAACTATAAATACGCTGGGAGCTCCACCACATTAAATAGTAGGTGTCAAAATCTCTAATTCCTACACTCCACTATATCAATTATACATAACCCCCTCTATTAACCAGATCAAAAAGGACCTAGAGATCTGGAAAAAAAACACCAAATCTCGTGGTTTGGGAGAATGACGGCAGTAAAAAGAACGTTCTCCCAAGACTGTTATAAATTCCAAACCCTTCCAATTTACCGGTCCCACAAACAGCGCTTAAAAACATGCAGTATTTATTCTCCAATTTATTTGGAACGACAAAAGGCCCAGAGTCCCTCGGTCAGTGATGCTCTCGTCTAGAGAAAGAGGAGGTGTGGGGGGCCCCAGACCTTGCAAAATCTTACATCGTGCCCCGCTGAAGCAGGCTTGTAGTTTGGAATTGCGACCGCCCTAGCTTCATGGTTAGAGATAGATCTCACAAGCCTACCCCTCTCCCTTTCAAAATGGCAATGTGGCCCACTGGCAGCAGAGGGGCTAAACCACCAAGGTTTGCCCTGGGAGCAATGAGATGCACGTGGGAGGTATGGCTTAAAGGTAGAGGGAAGTACGGTCGGTAGCATCCCCCCACAGCTCACTCCCATCTTCGGGAAACCCAAATCCCTCCAGGGTGTTCCCAAGTCCAATTTGGACCAATTTCAGGGTCACAAATTAGGATGGTGGCCGATCTGCTGCAGAAGTGAGATCGCTACTTATCGGTGATAAGGGATATAAATACGATGATACGGCGGCCTCACCTATTAACATATCTGCAAGTGAGGACACTTTCTTTTATCCCTCTCACCGAATTTCCAAATTTCTAAACTAACCAGATTGAAACCCTCTGTGCCAAAAAACTACCAAAAAGGCCTGAACTCTCAAATATATAAAGGATTAGAGCCACCCTCCTCTACCACCCAACCATGATATATGCAACGATGGTCCGAGGAATTGGGCTCGCAATAGATCCGGAGGATGGAGGAGATCTGGGGCACGCCTCTAAAACCTCAATTTGCACAACATAAGAAAGAACACATATACAAAATCCATTCCAATGGTACCTGACCACAGCTAGGCTGAGCCAGATCTACCCAGGCCGCAGTTGATCTGTGCTGGAGGGGATGTGGCAAAAGGGGGACATGGCCCAATTTGGTGGTCGTCCATGTCCGGAGATTCAGAAATATTTGGGCCATGATCCAGATGCTCATACGCGAGGGTCACGGGACTAACCCTACCCTTGGACCGAATTGACCTTGGTGCTGAAACAAACTGTAATGACCTCCCTCCACCGATGTCCAGGACTTATATAAGGCCATATTGACGGGGGCCAGGGGTTCCATCGCTGCCGCTTGGAAGCAGACAAAAGCCCCCTATAGAACCACTGTCACTAGAAGAATCAACGAAGTTATGACGAGGAGAAAACTGACCGCCCTGCTCCAAAAGAAAATACCCCAATTTCTAAATACCTGGGACCCGTGGCTAACAAAATAAACATACCCATATGCAGTCAGCGGAGGTAGAAGCGCGCCACCCCTCCCCCCCCTCTCTCTAGGTTCCCCCCCTTCCCCCCCGCACCCTGTATGTCTTTCCCCCCTCCCCCCATCTTCCCCCTCCCCTCCATATCCCACACCCAAGAAAATGGAAAAAAGTTATAAGGGGTCACTTTCAGATTGTTAAAAGCACCACTGTCATGGGATCATGACACCCCTATATGTACTGTTTGACATGATTGTGCCCAATAAAAAAATTGAGATAAAAAAAAAAAAACAGTAACAATTTGCATTGCTTCTCCCACAGTATCATGTGAGACCTGGGTACCTGGGACCTCACTCCAAAGCCAAGCTCTAGTTCTCTGTCTTCTTTTCTTTGTTGGAGGCACCCGCTTTAACCCCAAGACTTTTTTCCCTAAGGTTGATGCATCGCTTAACCGCCTGCCTGTTTTTTGGATAAAAATCTGTTTCTACCTTTCAAACAGATCCTACTCGGCAGGTCTCTGTGAGGTGCCCAAATGCCCGTTCTGTATGGCAATTGGCCTCTCCCTAAGACGAGACACCCTTACTGGACCTCGTCGCTTTACCTGAAGCGTCCGTTCCTGTTCTCTATGGTCCACTATGGGTTAGACATGCTTATTATGTCTTACGCCAAGGCCACAAATTCGGATTTCATTCTCTCAAAGATCACAAACCAAAGGAAGCGGATCCTTCTTCAACTGCCAGTACCATGACCAAGAGTTGCATACACCTGCTACGTACAGACTCTCGCAAATTGCTTGGGATAGCAACCCTGCTTGGTATCAAAAGTTACCGCTGCAATAATAGGTGTAGTGAACCCTCCGCCCCATTCCCTTGCTAACCACCACCCGGAATTCTGGAAGCTAAAGACTATCGCAATTCCTCCGTGCTGATTTCACCAAAGACATTGCCTTCTCTGAAGGTCCTCTGCCATTTTGTCCGACAATCTGTGTCTGTGTCCCGTACTCTTGGACTATTACTATGCACCGGACATGGCTACTGCCCTTCTGATGTTCCCATTCCGGAGCCCTCAGGTTCCATTGTCCATGTACCTAGAACTGCAGTCACACGCTGTTTTCATGGCACTCGCCAATGTACACCGGATTGTGGACCTAATTCTCGCCGGAGACACTTCAGGAACAAATCATGTCTCACCAGACCTATGAATGGTCCTGTTCACCAGGCTTCTCACCCAGTGGTGGGGGGTACTGTAAGGAATCCCAACAAACTATGGGCTTCAACGCCACCTCTCGCCAAAGGAGGTTTAGGAACAATTACATGTCCCCCAAATCTGTGGATGGAATTGTTCGTCCGGAGGCCTCACCTGAAGGGGGGGAGGGGGTACTGTAAGGAATCCACTACTGGCTTTGATTATTGCCTTGCAGACCAGTGCAGTTGCAAGCTTCCTAGGCAATCTATGGCACAGGTGCTGCCTCTCATTGCAGCTTCTGCCCTGTGTTCTTTCATTGGGGAATTCTCACAACCCCTCCTCCGTGATTGGATCTCCGCCCTTTATATTCTTAGGCGTTGGCTCTGAACCAGCGCCGAGCATAACTATTCCTACCTTTATGTTTACTGTCTCTGCCACAAACCACCCCAGGCCTCTCTCTAGCGTTCTTACCTTCCAAGTTCATAGTATCCAGAGGCCTGGTCCTGGACGTCTGTGCTGAAGCCTTTTGCCAGCACTGGCTGCTGCTATCTCCTTGCAGTGGCCTACACCCGGACGTCTGTGTGAAGCGTTGATGCCAGCACTGGTAAACTGCTGCATTCCTCCTAGCAGTGGCTACACCTTCCTGTCCTGTGGCCTGCCGCTATTCTCTTGTAAGTCCTATCCTGGACGCCTGTGGCTGAAGCGTTGATGCCAGCACTGGTAACTGCTGCATTCCCCTCCCTAGCAGTGGCTACCCTTCCTGTCCTGCGGCCTGCTGCTATTCTCCTTGCAGTGCTACCCGGAAGCCTGTGCTGAAGCGTGATGCCAGCACTGGTAACTGCTGCATTCCCTCCTAGCAGTAGTGGATACCTTCCTTTCCTGCGGCCTGCTGCGATCTCTTGCAGTGGCTGCCTGGACTTCTGCGCTGAAGCGTTGGTTTTCCCGACGCTGACCTGCGGTGAACTCGGACAGCCTGCTGTCTCCTCCTGCTGAGATCAGCGTCATGGGCCGAGGCGCTCCTCGCGAGAAGCCACCCCCGCGCTCACGCCCTAAGCTGAAGCGGGGCACTCCTGATTTCCTGTTGCCGAAACTCCTGCTTCATTAACGACGATGCTGCCTTCTCCAATCCGACCTGCGATGTACGGACTACGAACTGCGCACTTCGGATCAGTCTGCGTGGACTAAGGGCGGTGATTATATAACCCACCTCAGCCCGCGGTCCGGTCCCGGTTTGTGGCGAGCATCGGCGTAACAAAACTTCAGTTGTTCAGTCGTCTTGCCACTTATAATGTGCCACTTGGATATGTGCTGCAGGCAGACTAGCTGTTCTGACACAGTTTATATGGGCCTAAAAAGTCACCTGACAGTGTGGTTCTGTCTGCTTAATTAGCACATCTGTGTGTCCTGAGTGTGTTCTCTGGGTGTCGTGTGTGTGTGTGTGTGTGTGTGTGTGTATATATATATATATATATATATATGTATAGGGAGAAGGAGTGGCTCAGTGAGTAAAGACACTGACTGTCACTGGGTTTGCAGGGGAATCTGGTTGAATTCCGGTGTCGGCTCCTTGTGACCTTGGGCAAGCCACTTTATCTCCCTTTGCCTAAGCACCAAAAACATAGATGTGTAAGCTCCACGGGTAGGGACTGTGCCTGCAAAATGTCTCTGTAAAGTGCTACGTAAAAATGCAGAAGCTATAGAAGAACATGCTATTATTTTATTATGTATGTACTGTATGTATAGTGTGTATATATGTATATATGTTCCCAGCACACAATATAAAGGAAAATCAGACAATGGTCAAATGCCAATAGAAAATGTATTGAATGAAAAAAAGATTATACAACAAGCAACTGCCCCAATGTAGGCTATGGAGAGTACAACTCATCAAACAGGACTATACAATATCAATAAAAAGGGGGGGGAGGGAAAAAACAAAGGAAAAGGGGGTGGAGGGCTTGTAAAACAAGCGTTTACCCCCTTCCTCTCGCCCCCCCCCCCTCTCTCCCGTAGGGACACATTTATAGATAATTTTTAAAAACAAATTACAACATGACGCATCCCGTTGCTATGACAACGAGACACTGACGTCAGGCAAGTGACATGTTGCCATGACAATGTGGCATCACCTGATGCCTCTGCGCCATAATGCATCCCTTGTCATGTCAAATTGATGCCGCGTGACGTACGGAGAGTCTCTTGTGTATGGCAAGGGCATTACGTGATGTTGCGCAGCCATGTTGACGGAATTGGAGGGGAGGTTACAGCCAAAGGCAAGAGATAAAAAATATATAATAAAAAGATCTATAAATTTTTGTTATCTCTGGGTTAGCCTTCAATAGAAGGTGGCAACCCTGGTTGTGTGTTTCTGTATACAGATGTGGGCCCTGGAGAGTGTGGTGTGTGTATAGAGGTGGGGGTGGGCTGCAGTGTGTGTTTCTGTATACAGATGTGGGACCTGGAGAGTGTGTGTGTGTATAGAGGTGGGGGCTGCAGTGTGTGTTTCTGTATACAGATGTGGGCCCTGCAGAGTGTGTGTGTGTGTGTGTATATGTATATGAGGTGGGGACACAGTTGTGTGTGTGTGTATAGAGGTGGGGGCAGAGTGTGTGTTTTTGTATACAGATGTGGGCTCTGCAGAATGTGTGTGAATAGAGGTGGGGGCTGCATTGTGTGTTTCTGTATACAGATGTGGGCCCTGCAGTGTGTGTGTGTGTGTGTGTGTGTATATATAATGCTGAGGGCAGCAGTGTGTGTGTATATATAGAGGTGGGGGCTGCAGTGTGTGTTTCTATATACAGATGTGGGCCATGCAGAGTGTGTGTTGTGTGTGTATATAGAGGTGTGGCAGCAGTGTGTGGTGTGTATAGCGGTGGGGGGTGCAGTGTTCAGGGCCACCTCTATACACACAAACACACTGCAGGGCCCACCTCTATACACACAAACACAGNNACACAGTGTGTTTATGTGTATAGAGGTGGGGGCTGCATTGTGTGTGTGTATAGAGGTGGGGGCTTTGCTTGGGCCCTTCAACTCTTACAGCTGTTATGGATTACAAGTAGCTTATGACATATATAGCATATTATTATAGGTTACAGGTACATATGTCTTAGTACAGCTTAGAGTATACTGTTAGACTGTTAGCTATTTTTTGCCTTAGGTATAATATCAGGTCATTAGAATTGCTGAGAAGTGGCAAGGATGTAGTGTTGAAACATTTCGTTGGTACACAGGGACTTACGCATAAAAGCAGAAGTGGATCAAGTAAACACGCTGTGGTCAAACTGTAAATGCTAGTAACACACGTCAGTAGCCACAGAAGATTGTCACATATCACACGTCCGTCACGTACGCAGTAAACAATAGACACAATATAAGTCAGCGTGACACCTTATTGATTAGAACCGAAGTGGGAAACCACACTGAGACGAGACCTAGCTGAGACTGGCATGACCTATCATAATATCTTTGGGTTCGTGAGTATGACAGGCATACTAACTAAATAATCTCTGCATAGTTAGAAATGGATTGTTACTGTTAGCTGTTAGCTCATAAAGTTAGCTTGTTATCTTTGCAATTTTGCTTGTGATATTTCTGGTTATTTTTGTTGTAATACAATAAACAACAAGCCTTATCTTATACAAACTCTGAGTGACCTTTCTTTATAATAATCTCACATTACCCTTGCATCTCAGGGTGTGAATCCGAGAGTCTACAAGTAAAATATCGCGATTTGTGTTTCTGCTTAGTGCAGGATATAACTTATCACGAGGCATTACTTGGGAGAAGAAAGTTTGGCATCGAGCCCAGGTTATTTAAGGACATGTACTTATAGTTACAGATTCCGCATGCTTAGCACGGTCAGCACTGCAGGATCTCCCAATATGGAAATCAAATGGATTTTTGAATGCCAAAAGAAAACCACTAACGCACATTGCTAAGTGGAAGGCCATTGCGGCCTATTTTGATCAAAAGCCTGATATTGAAATTGTACATGAGCCAGCGCATAGAACGCTTGGTTCTTCGGTTCATACTATGGGTAACCAGTTTGCAGATAGTCTCGCGCAAACTGTAAGTCAAAAATTTGCCGTTAACAAAGTGTTGACAAGGGCAAAGTCAAAGTCAGCCAGTCTCGATGCAGAGTTGTATGCTTGTCTGGATACTACCAGGCCTAATCCACCTGGTTATCCTAAAAAATACTAATTTAAACAGGTCGACAATAATTGCATGGTTGTAATTGATACTAATGAATTCATTGTTCCCCCTGTAGCAAGCAGAATGCAGATAGCTACGCAAGCACATGACAGTGTGGGACACCCTCACCTAGGGAGAGAAAATGTTTTGTTGACACTGAAACACAAATATTGGTGGCCGAATATGAGAAAAACGGTTAAGTCAGTTTTAAGAAACTGTAAACCATGTCAGTTGGTAAACAGTCCTAATCATCAGACACCACCATTTATTATTAATGCAATACCGAGCAAGCCGTTTGATTTAATATATTTAGATCATATTGGACCATTACCTACATTACATTCCTACAAACATGTTTTGGTTTGTGTTGATGCTTGTACAAGGTTTACGTGGTTATACCCCGTTCGTAGTACGACAGCTAGCTCTACGATTAATTGTCTCAACTCCTTAGTAAGCGTAGCTAAGCCCAAGGCCTTTCATTCCGATGGTGGACCTGCTTTCACAGCAACAGAAACCAAGGAATGGGCCGCAATATTAGGTATTGAGTGGGCCTACAGCTCGCCGTCCAATCCTCAATCGTCAGGAATGGTCGAACGCCGAAATTACGAGGTGAAACGACTTTTAACCAAAATGCTATCTAATCGTCCTACACAGTGGTACCCACTTTTGGTTACGGTCCAAATTGGTCTAAATAATATTCCTAACACAACAACTGGTAAAACACCACATGAACTGTTATATGGTACTCCTATGAATACACAGTTTAATGATGATTCTATTTCTGTCCCAGGGAGACTCGAACAAATATTAATTGTACAAGAATTGAGGGATTCTTTTTCCCATACAGCCCACACACCACGTAATCCTAAAGCTTGGACGTCGCAGATTGGACATTTGGTCCAGGAGACAGTTGCTAAGGTAAAGCCGTTGCGGCCTAAGTGGAAGAAACCAACCACAATACTGAAAAAGTTAAACGAGCGTACCTTTGTTATCCAAGATACTAAAGGCAAAGGAAGGACTGTGAGTATAGACAATCTTAAACCCACAGCTCACTGCAGTGAAAAAACTGTAAAAGATGGAGAAGACACCATATCTAGCACAGATTTCGATGGAGCTGCAGTCTCTCGGAGCACAGACTGTACGACCACAGGATGTGGAAACTAATCACACAGGTGAGGTCCAACAAGCTGAAGCTGACTTCCCTGACCGTGACCAAAGACATACATATGTGTTACCTGCCATACCCGATCAACGCAATATTTACCGGAAGGCCTGTCAAACAATGGCTAAGGTAATCACGAAGAAAAGACTGTTTAAGACTATTTTGTGTCTCTCAATCTGTTTTGCTTTTCTAGCAATATCCGCCAGTGTTATTTTCAGGTTACAATGGCATTTTGTGACTAAACAAGAAGGCGAGATCATCAACTGGCAACGTACAGCTGCACACGGTATTACCACACAAGACTCCAGAACCATGAAACGAGGACTTCACTACGATTTGAAACCGGTGGAGGTACAGTCGGTGGGTATACCTCAAGGTGTGTATTGGAAGCCGTTTCCTAAACCTATCATCCAGAAACGAAAGACTTTGGGGATTTCACAGGTTGTGCTGTTTGATTCAACTGTGCTAGCTAAAGAGGCTGGTATAACTACGCCAGAAGGAAGGAAGCTGGTGACACAATATCTGAATGCCCAGATGCCACAGCTACAATCTACGAGCCTGAAATATGATCTACCCCTGCATGACCATTGGAAGCAGCAAAGCTACCGTGAACAACGTTGTTATGCTGAATTTGGACATTGCTATTTCATTGACTTTCAAGGAACACGTAAATGGCCAACGAAGGAGCTGAAAGCTATTCATTGCCCTCGGCCTGGTGTAACCATGTATATATATTATACCATATAAGGTATAAGCAATACCCTATTTTCTATCTAAATACAGAATACTCAGAAAGGATTTGTTCCCAACGGACAGACTGATCCAAGAGTGGCATTCTGGGAAGGTGCTGAAGAAGAAGAGTACAGAATACCTGGAGGGGTAAGAGCCTATAATTCTGCTGTTTTTTGCTCTGACAGTATTTACTCAGAATGGTGGGACCCATCATCAACCGCTGATGAACTGTTACTCAAACTTCAAGATGTGATGGAAGATGCGAAAACTGGACAGCTACAGACAGCAGCACTTCCGAAAGAATGGAATATAAAAGGTGATGGTATGTTGTTTCGTGAACCTACAGCATGGGACACTTGCACTCAACCACGCTTTGCAACATTTACCAATACTACATACTACAGCCATTCATGTAAAGGTTTCAAGAATGCATGTGGTATCACATTGCAGAGATTAATCAATGAAGGAATCTGTGATAAAGACAATACAGTATTCAATTACGGGTGTACACCCTGTTCTTTTTATTACAATCTCACGGAAGGCTATTTTAAATGGCAACCGAAAATGATTGATCAAGGATTTTTACATTTTTCTGGGTTACGAGGCTTTTGGTGTGTGGAGCAAATAATGATTATGAAACCTAATTATAAAGTCTACTCCCTGTTCCAGAAATGTCTCAATGATAGTTTACATATTAATGTAGACACGGTAATCAGGGCAATGAGCGATTTGATGAATGTACAAATAGCTCCAGATGATAAACCCTGTGAATATGACACATGCACCACACATAATATTGTTAACATGCCCTACTCAGAGGCAATGTGGGGTACAAATGCGACAATTAATACCATAGTGTATTATGAAAATTATAGATATTTCATGAATGAATGTAAGGTTTCAAGTAAATCATCTACAAGGAAATTGCTTACTAACGATGATATTCTTATAACCACAGGACACCTGCTGAGTGATTCTGTTTCTGTTATACTGTAAGCCAAATCTCTGACTCAAATGATGAAGAATTAAGGAGAGGTATTTTGGTGTTAAGGGATCATCTGATAACATTTGCTTCATACACAATTTCAGACATTACTGTACAGTGTTATCTGAGGAAATCAAAGCTTTGGTTATTCTTAATCACATCACTTCTATAAGGTTAATATTGCAAAGTCAAAAGGTTGACATATCACTTTTAAATCTCACTTGGATCACACAGAATCTCAATTTAAGTCCGAAAGAATCTGAGATCCTAGCATATGTTTCACAAACCACAGTTTATGACATACGAGAAAGAAACCACAGACGGGTTCATAACCCCGATGACTCTTTATGGGAAGTTTTTCTATACTACGAATTATTTATTCCAGGAGATGTTTATACAACAAATTGGGAACTGCTTAATTTTGGACACTTAACACACACACAGGTTCTTATTTGCAAGGGTGCAGGTTGCTCAACCATTTCAATACATGTCTGTGAAATGTGGTCGTGAATTTTTCATCAGCACTATACGATGTGTTGATAAAGGTTATTTAGTATGTGACGACATCATACAGCACATACCTTGCAATGATCAAATGCAAGGTAGCAACTGCCCAATAACCGCAACACCAATTCAAACTCCTTTTACATTAATTCACAGTCTAGATAATGGGAGTTACATAGTATTGTCTACAGAAGAGGGTTGCTATATACCTCCTTTTCAGGCATCACTTGTCACAGTTAATAAGAGTATACAGTGTTTTGGTACTACCTTTATTCCACCTCTGTTACATAAGACACTTACATCTGCCGTACATTTCCAGGTACCAATTATCACACTGAGACTTCCTCACATGACAGCCTATTTGGCACATTTAAAGAAAATGAAGATAACTATAGGGTTCACACATGATATGGTGCATACACTCCTACAGAGAGCTCACAGTGAATTACTACGTGTTGATTTACACCCGGGTGATTTTCCCCAGTGGTTAACTACACTAGGTGAATCACTGAAAACTTTTTGGCCAATGACAGGTAATTTTTTGTCAAAAATAGGCACCAGCCTACAAACTACTGGTAAAGGTATTTTTAGTGGACTAGGAAATGCGTTTGGAATCCTAGGGTATTTGAAACCACTATTGTTTTTTATTTTAGGGCTAATAATCCTTGTTATTTTACTTCGTGTTTTCTCTTTTCTTCCGAAGATGAAGAGGCAATCAGCTTAATCGCATTTTGACTTCTAGCATATATTCTTACATTTTTTCATAGATACTAATATACTGTTTTAAGCACACAGGTCAAATCTAACCTGCTGCAGCATGCTTTGTTGCAAGGACACAGACGACAAAAAAGATACTTCACAAATTTTGCGTTTACCACGGTCCTATCAAACCTCCATGAGAATGTACTTGGATGAACTTGTTTTGCCACATCGGAAGCCCCGCAAAGTGCATGCCATTCACGATTCGATGAGAGACTTTATGTATCAGGACTCTTTTGTTTCCTCAGGACCGTTTTCAATTTTAACACCTAATGGGACATTGCTTCCGCGTAGCTTGCTAATGTTATGTCATTTTTGGCAAGTGAAATCTTTACTGTCTTTTGGTGATCAACACAACTTCAAATGTAGAGACGTTCAACGTCAAATATTTCAAATGTCTTTTTATACAATTGAAGAAGGTCATATCAGCATTGTTAGCCACGGGTCATATAATTGTACCACGTTGTTTGCGTGTTCTGGTAATAAACATCAAAATTGTTTTGGGGCACGGTGGAACACTACTATGTTGAGTATGTATGAACGACAAAATCAACCTGCTTTGCAATTGGGTGATTTTTACAAATTGACACCTTCCCATCGTGGGATCACTTGTGCACATATGCGCAGTTGTTGGTGTTTTGGCGTTCCATCACAAACTCCTGTAGGTTCAAGCTCATCAACATCAGAGAGCAGTGACACTGTCATACAAAAGTACACATAATGAATATTTTCTGCTTTGTTAGTTTTTCTGCATTAGCAAAAATATGATAATTATGTGTAGGAGACGGTGTTATGGATTACAGGTAGCAGAAGGTGCATATATAGCATAATTATATGTCTTAGTACAGCTTAGGGCATACTGTCACAATGTTAACTACTTTTTCTTGCTTTGGGAATAATTCCAGTTACCAGAAATTTGCAGAAAGAATTTCTTTGATATGTTAGGAAATAGCCAGGATGTATTATTGTAACATATGTCACTAAGAGGCAGGTATTTAGCAGAAAGGAGAAGTTAGTTGAACTGTAGGCATCCTGCAATACCAGTAAGTTAGAAGTTATTTCACACATACACCACGTACGACACGAACGATAAACGGACAATAAAAGGTTAGCATAGTGCCATGTTAGATAGAACCGAGTGGCAAGCCACATTGAGACGAGACCTACTGAGACTGGCGGGACATATCATAATACCTTTGGGTTCGTGAGTATGACAGGCATACTAAGTAAATAATCTCTGCATAGGTAGATATGGATTGTTGGCTTATTTTTGCTATTTTGCTTATCATGTTTTCTTGTTATTTTGTTGTATTACAATAAACAACAACCTTATCTTATACAAACTCTGAGCAACCTATCTTTATAATAATCTCAAAATACCCTAACATAAAAAAAGGGTGTGGGACCGTTTTCGGCAGGTGAAAAATTGGGGTGAATGCTTCTGCTTAGTGCAGAAAATAACTTACCACCAGACGTGACCTGGGAGAAAAGGGTATGGCCTTTTGACCGCATATTACTAACCTTTAAGATCTCCTAGATCGGTGTATTTTACGATAGTATTTTATAACAGCCATACTGTAAACATTTAACATTGTGCTAATGTAAATACTTACATTTATTAATTAACCGAGGTTGTCAGAATTATACCAGGTTTATTTTGCCGTACAATTTTGAAGTACGTAGTTTTAAACTAATTTCTTTTTAACACAGATACAAATAATTTTAGTACTGTACACACTGTACCATTTACGTTCATTATGGACGTTACTACTGCTGCTCCACTTCTTTATCACCTGTTTGCAGCTACATACCCAAATTAAAAATGTTATGGATGCTTACCACGCACTTTGAAAAAAATTGTTAGTAGTTAGAAGCGCACACACAAATAACTCCAAATATTCAATTTGTGACACTTAGTACTTCAATCCCAGAGAGGAAAGATTCTCCTGTTATAGGCACAACTTTTGATACAGTACATCTGAGAAAGTTGAGAATATAATGCAAGGAGGGGGGGGGGTCTGACGTAAACAGCACTAGGATCTGAGCAGCCATTTTAGTCAGCATCCATCTTAGGTGCCTGATCTTGTCATCCATTTTGATTGTCTGTATGAAAGTTGGAGTGGAAGTTTAGTTTAAAGACACATTTTTTCTTTTTATTTGCTCCTGGAGGATAAGCTTTAAACGTATCCAATGTTTACTTATTTTATTGATAAACTACTAAAATGCCCCTTCTTTTTTTGCTCACCAAACACCTGCACCTGTGTAAGCAAGTGAATGGTGTATCCAACATATCCAACATATCCAACATATCCAACATATCCAACATTTCCAATGTTTACTTATTTTATTGATAAGCTACTAAAATGCCCCTTCTTTTTTTGCTCACCTAACACCTGCATTTTAACACGCTTATAGAATTGATGGGTGAGGGGCTTACAGATTGTGTGGCTTACGGGCATGCACAAAGTAATAACTATCAGAATCAGAAATGTTCAAAGCTGACCGGTCTTCACGTGGAAGTACCTCCAGTTTCTCAATTTCATAACCAGCCCCTTTAAAAGCCAGTTCCAGGCCTTCCTTTGTTATGGCCATGCAATAAAAGCACTTTTGGCCAACATAGTAAAAGGTACAATTTAGCAAACTCAGAACGATTAAGTGACCTCCGGGCTTGATCAGGTCATGGAAATGTTTCAGGGTATTGCAAAGAGACTGGATATCCTTGCAGGCAACTTCCAAGCAGAGGCAGCTGAGTATGCAATCTGCTGGTGGCAGAACTTCAGGCTCAAATGGGTTTCTTTTCAAGACATCACACTTTAGGACTTGTTTCACGGTTCTACGGAGGGTACCTTCTTTTTCCTTCCAGTTCTCACTGTCAAAACAAATAAACATTAAATGCATTTTATTGCTTGTTTTATATCCCTATGGATGGAATGTTAGGCCTTAGACCATTTGGAAAATGTTCTGTGTATACATTACAACATATTTTTCCTTTTACTCTTGGGCTGAAAATCTCTGACACAACAAATTGACCACACCGCTCACCTCATTGGATACAGTAGTAACTTATGACCTGTGCATAGATCCAAACAAAAAGGTGATGACAGAATCACCAAAAGATTCCAATTTCCTGCACTCAGTCTGGTATAGTTTAATGTATTTAGCACAAATGTCTAACAGGTATGCTACTTAGATGGTAAATAGATACAGGTTACCCATAGTAGCCACTCCCATCCCTGTAGAAGGATGGATACCAGTAAAAGCCAAAATGGCCAAAGACAATAAAACTTTATTAATAATTTGACATCGACGAAAGAACAATTACAGTGACCATATATACAGTGTAGGGATATAAACCTCCCCAAATATAAAAAAAAAGGTAGGTGGGTGCTAGACACACAATTTGTAAATCCAAGAACGTACAGTATCTATGTTACCAATAACCATATAATAATGTGTGTTAGCAAATCCAGGATCTCGACATATCTATGATGACCCAATGTATATTCAAGTCATCCACCGGTAATGCTATATATGATATGGCCTAAAGAACCATCAAATATTCTAGGCGATTGGTAGGGGTGATAAGCAGACATATCTGTGTTAACTATGTGCTAGTGTTGTAATGCTCAGCAGAGAAGTAAGGTAAGCAGCAAACAAACAGTCATGTGTTGCTCACACTGTGTCTGTATCCCCCTCAATATGCATTATATATACATATGAAACACCGCACTTTAGAAAAACATGCCCCGCTAACCTGTGGTCCATGGAAGAAAACATCATTTGTACTTCACCTTTTGCATGCTCTAAATTTTTTGGGAAATTGTTACCTGAACCGTGGTAATTACATTTTCATTCTATTAAAACAAACACATCACTATATCAGGGGTCAATCTCTAGGATAAACTTCTCATGCATCATCTGAAACATTTCAGCTATTTCCCCAATAACCAAAGCTTAAAGCTGCACTTCAAGCAATATCCTGCATGTGTGTTTTTTTTTAATAAATCAGTTCTGTAGTAAGAAAAAATACTTTTAGCATTTTCTGTTTTTAAAAAAACAACTTTGAAAGACCAATTTTCTTGTATTCTATTTTTAAAAGCATGCTTGTTGCTTTAGCAACCATTTACATTCCCCATATTTAAAGATGTCGCCAAACTTTGCCGATCAATAGACGGAGTACGAATTGACCGGCAGGTATGCAGTTCTTTAGGTAAGTAGAGCATGCCCAAATGAAACTATTGAAGTAAAAAAATACCTAAAAAAAAAAAAACGGGATCTTGAACTGCAGCTTTAATGTCCAACTCAAACAAAGGTGATATGTGACTCTTTATCAGCCTACAGTATTTCGTCCTACAGTATGTGTTTCATTTGATCACACACAGCAATTCCTGGCAGCAAGTTCCATCATAACGCTCCCTTGTAACATAATCACTGCATCTACTGTACCTAACAACGAGAAACCAAGATCCTGTATCTTATTATAATAATATCCTTGGCTAACATATATTGTGTTGCATTTAATTCAGAACCAAGTTCTCAACATACTTCAAATTCATCTAAAAGTATTTTCCCATAATTCCCTAAACCTTTTTTACCCTAAGTAATGTCTCATTTATAGAACGTCCTTCATTGCTCATTTCCTTTTCAGTTGCCGTAGAATTTCTTGACTGATATTGTGATTGTTTATATGACCGGTCTGTAAACCTGACAATGTATTCTTCCACATGGTCTCAAATTCTTCTTTCAGTTTTGTGTTCCTCAGCTCACAGGTTTTCATTGCAGAAGGCTACTGACACTCTTCAATTCTTCTCAGGTATTTATTCTGGATACATTGAATCTCATACTTCCCTTTTTGGATGCAAACAGCCTCCTCACACTTGCTAAGTGCACTCCTCTCAAGCTCCTCCTTTAGAAATGGCCCTACTCCTGAAGAAGTCTTCTCTGTATCTTTCTATGAGATGCACATTTTCGAATCCACTCTTAGGCTCCTGTTTAAGTAACAGCTACAGTACATTTTTTTCTTCCTTACCTAGGATATGATCAATATTATCTTTAAAGCTTATATATGTTTCACAGCCCTCCACCAGCTTTTTATTCAAACAATACATTTCACAGATATAATGAAAAAACTGCTAGGTTTTTTATTTCGGTTCTCAAAAGTCCTATAGCATTTTCTAGTTTCAGGTCAGCATTATGTGTACACACGTACTGAACAGTGGCATTGTACGCTGGACACGAAAACTGATCAGTTTCTATCACCTTCCTGAAGTTTTCCTTTCAATACGACTGCAATATTGTACGGAAATGTTCACACCTTATTGTCAGGACTGCTTTATGCACATACACTGGCGACACAGTTTATTGCACTGCGGCCAGATCCGCAAGCCGGGAGATTTCCCGGCTTGCTAGTGGCCGCCCCTCGGCGTGCCGCGCGTCACCGACGCGCGGTCACGCGTCATCGGGAGCGTTCGCCCCCTGCACGCACGTCCAGGGCTCCCCCGCGATGTGGGGGACGGCGGCAGGGGGTTCCAGGGGACCCGGCGGACCCGGCAGCGGGAGGGAGAGCGCCCCGACCGGAGGGCGCTCTTCCGCTGCTTCGGCGCGCGCCCGTCACCCTCCGGCGCGCGCCAGGCTACTGCTGCGGCCGAGAACGGGCAAATGCTCGAATAAACTCGGCCGCAGCAGTACAGTAGCGAGAAAAAGTTTGGGAACCTGTAACAGGGGAGTTATCCCTGTTCAAGTAATGTGCCTCTAATCCAGCAGTGTGGTGGTTAACTGCTGGTAGTCAATTAACAAACACCACCTGCCTAATTAGATTGCTTACAAAAGCCTGTCTTTTGGGACAGGAAGTGAGACTCCTTAGCTCATACCTGAGCTGAACTTTGGAGACAGAGCAGAGATTGTCTTTGACTCTCACAACTTGTCTTGAGCTCTGCCAGAAGACACAGCATAGCTGCTTTCAAGACACAGGGAAAACTTCTAAACCTGAATGCTGAAAAACCCTGAGGGAAGGGAGCTGAACCAGGAAGAGAAGATTTTCCCTCCAAACCACAAGGAATAGATAAAACTTTCATTTAAAAGACTTCTTATATCTGTTTATTTCATGCTATATGTTTTGGGGCTGGGAGACATGCTTATCTAAGGGAGTTGTGAACTGCATATTATTTCACTAGAAATACTCCCAAGTGAATAGAAGCTTTGTTTACCTCTTGTTTGGATGGTTTCTTGATGTTAAGGAAACAGGCGCAATAAAAAGCCTTATTTAATTTCACAATAACGAGTCTCCCTTGCATACCTCTGTGAGCGTCCGCCCACAGAACCCCAATAATAATTATGTACATTCCATTGTTCCATTGTTTTCCCATGATAATCTTTCTTGAATCAAAACCAGTCTTTTCTTAAATATCCAAGAAGGTTTATATTAACCAATTCCATAACTTTTGAAACAAAATCATGTATGAATTAGACAAACAATGAGTAACAGTCAGGTTATGTGCAAAAGTAAGTGAAACCCTGGTTTTATCAGCTAAATTAAAGAGTATAATTGGAATCAGATGTTTAAATAATTAGGTAGATCTTTCGGTGTGAGTTTGGGAGTAAGGTCATGCCATGGTCAAATGAAATCTCTGCCCTCAGAAAAGCAGTTATTGATGCTCATCGATCTAGAAAGGGTTACAAGCCCAATTCCCAGGGGTTGGGATGGAGTCCCCACTGTCAGACAGATGAGAACGTTTAAGACCACTTTACAGAGGATCGGTCGCCCTACCAAAATCTCCCCAAAAACAAACCGGCAAATCATACAGGAACTCACAAAGAACCCAAGAGTAACATCCAAGAATCTGCAGGCAACTTTCACCTTGGCTAATGTGAGTGTTCATGACTCAACTATCAAAAAAAGACTGAACAAGAATGGTGTTCATGGAATGATAGCCAGGAGGAAAGCACTGCTCTCAAAAAGAACATTGCTGCCATCTGAAATTTGCCAAAGAGCACATAAATGATCCACAAGACTTCTTGAACAATGTTTTTTGGACAGACGAGTCAAAAGTAGAACATTTTGGCCTCAATGAGAAACATTATATTTAGCGAAAACCAAACACTGCCTTCGAAGAGAAGAACCTCATCCCAACAGGTTGGTGGGAGTGTGATAGTTTGGCGCGGCTTGCCATCATTGACACAACCATCAATACTGCATTGTATCAGAAGATTCTAGAGGAGAATGTCAGGCCATCCGTCCATGAGCTAAAGCTGAACCTAAAGTGGTTATGCAGCAAGACAATTATCCTAAACATACAAGCAGATTCACATAAAAATGGCTTAAGAAATTCAGCATCTTAGAATGGCGTAGCCAAAGTCTGGACCTAAACCTCATTGAAATGTTGTGGCAGGACCTGAAGCGAGCTGTCCATGCAAGGAAGCTCTCAAATTTCACTGAGTTGAAGCAGTTCTGTAAGGAAGAATGGCCCAAAATTCCTCAAAACCGATGTGAGAGACTGACGAACAGTTACAGGAAACGCTTAGTTGGAATCACTGCTGCTCAAGGGGGCGCCACCAGGTACTGAATATAAAGGTTCACATACGGCACTTCTTCACACATGGATATTGAATGTTCAATCATTTGTTGATAAATATATGTTGAAAGAGTATCAGGTTTTTATGTCATTTGTTTGATCAGTTTATCTTTATTTATTATTAGGACTTCGATTAGGATCTAATAAAATGTTAGGTTTCAAATATGTGAACATCCTAAGGGGTTGACAAACTTTTTCTCGTCACTGTACATCTTGTCCACCAACTCTAAATTGTTCCTCTCTGGGTTTTTATGCACCTGACTTGGATATACTCTGTCGCTTTGAACCACTGCTTTTCCCTGTTGCACTTAGCTTCCTCCACACTGCGGAGAACTTCTCACTTACAGTAAGCTCATTTTTCCATTTCTCCAACTCTTCTTTTACTCACTTGGCAACCAGTTTTCCCACGCTTCATGCTGTCTCCCCACTATGTCACAGTCACGGTCATATGAGTCTGGTTCAGCATGGGCACAGTAGCCCGATTTGTATTTGTATTGCACTTTTCAGTCTTAACTTGATTCTTCTATTCTGCATTTTCTGGGTAAGCAGATTGGAGCACTGCAACAGCACAGCAGACTCACTTATAGGACCTATAGGATTGAATTGCACAAGTAGCTTCCATCACATTCCTGTAGCGTCTTTGTTGCTGACATTTTCTAACATTTGACTGGAGCATAATCACACATTTCTTCAAATGTTCATACTTCTTCATTTGTCATTGCATTCTACAAACTAACTGAAGAACACAGGTTGCTTTATTTCTGCAATAAAGCTGATGAGCTTTCATTCCTCTAAAGGCAGTCTGCATTACGACAGCTGCAGAGCGTTTAAAGCAATAGCTTTCTCTCTCCATTCTTGCTTGGACATAAGCTCTGTGACATTTCTAAAGTGTTAGAATGCTTCTCTTCTTTCTGAACAGTCAGCTCTGATCGGATACAGTTCAAACTGAAGATGCAAGGACTTGCTCTTTTCCTGCTCCAAAGTGCCCTCAGCTTCTTCCAGTGCTAGTTGCACTTCTAACTTTTCTGCTTCCACTACTTTCTTCACATTTTCTACTTCGTGGAGCTTTTTTTCTCTCTCACTGACTTGGTCAGTCAAGTCAGGAACCTCCTCTTTCAGACTTCTGTTTTCATAGGGATCCTTAAGTTTATACACCTCTGTGCTGAGACTGTGGACCTCCTTTTGAGAGACCTCAAGCTCTGTTCTGGGATTTTAGACCCCTTTCTGAGAGACCCCATACTTCTGCTTCCAGTCAGCCATGAGCTGGTCGACAAGACTTTGTATCTTGACAGCAGCAGTGTTTGACCTCTCCGAATTAGTAGTCGCATCCTCCAACTCACTATGCAAGAGACACTCTGTCTTCTCCAATGTTGCATACTCAGTGTTATCTATGAACAGGCGCCTCTGTAGCTTGGTGTTAGGTTCTAGCTCCTTTTCCAGTCATTAACTTAATGAAGTCAGAGTCATCCCTTGCTGATTGAAGTGCCTGGTTAATGGATTCATCACTCTTCTGCTCATCTTTTTCCTTCCTTTGCGACATTCCCATGGTGATTGTGTCAGTCACTAGGCTGCAGAACACGTTCTTTGTGAAGCATACTTTTCTGGAGCGAAGGGTCATCGTTAAATGTTGCTGCAACTTCCTGTTAAATTGAGAACCTCTTTTCTTTTTCTTCTTTCTTTTCTTTGTTGGGTAATCTGTCTCTTTTCCACAGGGGAAAGTGAAATTTCTCTCTGCTACAATTTCCTTGACCCCCCAGCACATTGCTTTCTGTTACAGTTGCTTGACTGGCTGGAAAAAAATATTTCTCTTGCACATGGTACTGCTCTCTTGGGGGTCACATAAAAATCATCATCAAAGTAAGGCCTGAAGGGACACTTTTTGTGTGTGATCGGGCTCATTACACACACAACATAAAATTCTCCATTCCGGTGCTTCAGGTGTATTATTCACACTGACCACAGAAGGCGCTATTACATCAAGACTTTTCCTATACCCCAAGACCTTTCAGTGTGCTGCCTGCATTCTCCACCATATGTGTTTAAAAGTCCCTACAGGGATTCTGACTTTTGTCGGGTCCTCATTATAGCACAGTCTTTTAGGGTAAAATAGAAAACAGAATCAAAGTTATTAGGTTTTCAGGCTTTTGCCTGGTTTATTCCCCCATGGAATGAGCCTGCAGCATAAAATCCAGACAGAACAGAAACAAAATCCTAGCTCAAATGAGCTCTAACTGGACAATTCATAAAAAGCCCTCTACACAGGGCATTGCTATAGCCTGGCAAAGCCTGGGAGCCCACACTCTTGGGGGGCCTGCCTCCCCCCTGTCGCGCCCCATCTGTCTCTCTTCAGAGGGAGACAGGCTTAGCGGGTGGAGGAGAGCGGAAGATTTTGGCTGTAGATGCAAGATGAATCCAGAAGGGGAGGAGGGAGGTTGGAGGTCTCCTGCTAAACCACTTCCGGGCAGCAGGTAGGCTGCAGGGCACTCCATTGCTGCTCCTCTCTGCATCTCCCGGTTCCATGGGTCTCTGTGTTGTGTAAGTGTGTGCGTGTGTGTCTGTGTTGGTAGTCTGTGTGTGTGTGTGGGAGGAGGTCTGATGTGTCTGTCAGTTTTGGTAAGTGTGTGTGTGTGGTGTGTGAGTCGTGTGCATGCGTGCGTGTGTGTATGTGTGTGTGTGTTCTGTGTGTATTCTGTGTTGGTAAGTTGTGTGTGTTTATAATTGTGTGTTGGTGTTTGTGTTGTATTTGTAATTGTAATGCATATGTGTCACAGGGACATCTGGTAAGTTCCTTTGTGGAGATGGTTTATATGGATCTGGAATTCGTGTCGAACATATAAAATAGGCATGATATTTTAATGTTCAAGAGAAGAGGCTGTTCAGAGTTGGAAAGTAATGCTTCTATTGTCTCAAGTCTGCAGATAAGGGTTAGGCATTGTGGTCATGACAAGGACTATTATATACAAGAGTCCATGAGACTATGGGGAGCAGGACCACATACCTCCCCCTTGCAGGTGACCCTTTGGTGCATTTTCAGCAGGCAGAATTAGGGATCTGCTGACTACTTGGCTTGAATAGTGGGGCTATATGTCAGATGAGTTTCAATTTTTGTCTATTCAGTTTCCTCTCGCACTCCTTTTTTATTTTATACCTAAAATTCACAAAAGTCTTACTTCACCCCCTGGTAGACCTATTATTTTCTGGTATTTCTTCACTCACTTCTAATCGTCCCAATTTATTGATCATCACTTACAACCTATATCCACTGGTGTTAAATCCTATTTGCGAGACACGCACATATATTACAAATTTTGAAATCTGGAAGGGCAGCCTGGTTATATATTGACTATGGCTGACGTTACATCTTAATATACTGTGATTGATCCAAACTAGGCTGCCAAGCCTTGTCCCGTATATTGGAAAATAGAAATAATTATTCTTCAATTAAAAGGAGTTTTTTGGTGGACAGGAGTTGGTTTATTTTGACTCACAATTATTTCACCTTTAATTCATGTTATTACATTCGAAATGTGGCACCGCTATGGCACGAGGTTTGCTCCTAGTTATGCCAATCTGTTTATGGACAGTTGGGAGGAGGAATTTATTTGGAACAACTGTCCTCTAGGGGCGGGCTCTGGCTCTGGCGGTGCTACATTGATGATGTGTTTTTGTTGTGGGTCAGGCAGTCAAGCCTCACTGGATGCCTTTTGCACTTACTGTATTAAATTGTAATCATCAACACCTTAAATGTACTTGCAATCACAGCACTGAGCACATTGATTTTTTAGATTATACACATTTATATTATCAGAATACACTTCACACCAGGACTTTTTTCAAGCCAGTACAAGCTAATAATTATGTACGTGCAGATAGTCAGCACAACCCACAATGGCTGCGCAATATCCCTAAGGGCCAGTTAGTGCGCCTTACACAACTGCTCTTGAGGATGAGACTTTTAAAATGCAGGCAAAAGACCTAAAAGTAATTTCTTGAGAGAAAGTATCCAGAGAGTCTCTTAGATGAGGCATTTGAACAAGTTACTAAAATAGAAAAGATACTTTACACTAAAATAATATAATAAAAAAGACACAACAGAAAAAGTAATATAAAGTTGCTTTATTTCCCATTATAACGAGATGCCCCCTAAAATAAAACAGATTATAAAACAATATTGGGCCCATCTTGTTAAAAGAGATATATTGGTGGACCATTCTCCCAAAAAAAAACCAAATTATATTCTAAGGCTAATAATTTAAATCTAAATTAGACCGAGTTGTCCGTTAGCAACAGAAAAAAACAGATATGGGTGTCCAAAAAATTTTTCACTTGTGCAAATGTGTTGGCCTTGCTCCCACAGTATGAATGCTAAACATTTTACATCTAATGTACCTCTGGAAGCTATCCCATTAAGACATTTATTAATTGCCATTCCACCTTTGTAATATCTTGCTTCAATGCCCTTGTGGCTTGCAGTAGTTGGGAAAACTGGGAGAACCTTCCAGAGACGTATCTATGAGCATTTTATAACATCACAAAAGAGTGGTCACACAGTGTCTCCCTCATTTTCTTTGTGCCATAATAAAATCCTAAAAGGTTTGGCGCTGCCCAGCCATTGAAGTGGTCACAGCCAGTCTAAGAGGTGGAGTAGATTAAACAGGCAAGTATGCGTGAAGCATACTGGATTTTTACGAACTAAAACCTATCCCCTAGAGGCTGAACATAGACTTCTAATAAAGCCTTTTTATATAGATATATTATGTTAATTTTTCTGTCAGCCCCACTATTTATTATTTTAAGATTCATTTTAAATGTTTTTAATGTATTTTATTTTCTATGTGCTGTTTATATGTTGTGAATGTATGTTTTAGCAAGCTTTGATGTTGTCTATAGCCTGACCATGGCAATTGATGGGTTTAAACTAACACTGTGTCATCTAATTAGCCAATTAAACCACCCATGCAGTGCAATTTAAACTGCTGGTTGTCAGGGCAGTCCATCCTGGAAGGATTGCAACGCATGTGCATGAAACGTCGTTGGGAGATTATTCTGTTTTTAGCTGTCTGTTTGGTTGTTGAGGATATTTGGCAGCAGTTGTGTAGGCTTGTTGGGGAAAGGATGAGGAAGAGGAGCAGCGATTTTCGGTAACACACCGCGGCGTGTGACGTCACAAATCCACCCGGAAGTTTCCGGTTTTCGTGCGACCAACATCCATCCCCCACACGAGGCAATCCCTAAGGGAGCTCCAGTTATCATCAGAGAGAGCACCTGAGCGATCTTCAGCTTCAACTGCTTTTACCATCTACTGTCCTGTAAGTAGGGTTTCAATTTTACCTCTGGACATAATGCTGTATCCTCCGGACCCAGTCTTTTAATGTTAATAATAGCTTTTGTTGGATTATAGCCTTGCTAGTGTCTGTCTTGCATTGTGTTGTTTTGTTTGGTCATGTTGTGAGTTTTTTAATGTTTAATGTCACCTTTTTTGGCGTACAGCACCATTATCCTGTTTGTTTTCTCACTTTTTTTACATATTGCCTATCATTTGGTGTGTATGTTTGTCATGTGTGATTTTTAATTTTAAGTCAACTTTTTGGTGTCCTGCACCATTATCATCTGTTGTTTCTTCTCTTTTTTATCTATTACACTATTATTTGGTGTGAGCCGTTCGTTGACCCCTTCACGGCCTGTTTGTTCAAGGACACTTTAGGGACTTTTCAAGAGACGGTTTGGTTATTATTATTTAAAGGACTGATTTGGCGCCGGCAATTCTTTCTTTTCTCTGTAATGCATATGTGTGTTACATGGATTATGTGCATGTATATGTTGTATATTTAGTGGTTTTATTATATGTTTACTATAAATGTGTATTTGTATATGGTATGTGTGTCTTACACTAATGTTGCATGTTTGTTATGTGTATATGGTGTAGTGTTTGTGTGTATATATGCCGAGGGGATGGAGAGAGAGGATGGGGGAAGATGATAGATGAGGAGGAGGAGGAGGAGGGGGGGTGAGGAGATGATGGGAGAGATGGGGAGAAATGAGGGTTATTGATGATGATGAGGGGAGACATGATGATGATAGACGATGAGGAATGATGAGATAGAGCGGGGAGCGCAATCTTTTTCTCCTGCGCCCCCTTCCAGCTCCCCGCTCTCCAACGCTCCCCACTCCCCTTACCTTGGTTCCGGCATTCTGGACGTCATGACATCATGTTGCCATAGCAACATGACGTTACATTGCCATGCGACGCCTCTCCAGAAGTGCATGAACCAGGTATTGAAGTTTACACTTCGCCGCTTTCCTGCATTTAATTTAAGTGCCTTCGGGAAGCTGCAGGCCTCTGTAAACCCTACGCCCCCCAGATAATTTCGTGCGCCCCCCAGTTTTGCGCACCCCAGAGATAGAGGATCGAGAGAGATGGTAGGTAGGGAGAAAACATTCTAGTCAGTATTAATATTAATGGGGCTCTGATTTTTTTGGGCCCGGGAACCCGCGGATGTCTAGCTACGCCACTGCCTCTTGCAGTTGAGCAGCTTGTCCACTTACCAACTAATCAAACATGTCACGGTTATGCAGTAGAAAAGACAATGGACTCAGTTTTGCAGCTTCAGCTTCCTCTCTGAGTCTCATGAAACAAACTGGCCTCCAGGCTCTTAGGGCAGAGAGCGCGAACATGAACGTATGTCCAATTCGTGCACATGTGCTGATTCCAGTGCTTGAGACTTTACACGTCCTCCACACTTTGATGCAGTGACAGCTTGGTAGCTGGCAACCTTCCTATGGTATACATAGCTGGCTCCCCCAGGATGGCTGTTTGCCTTGCACCAAGCCTTGCTCTCTATGCCTGTGACCCTGACTCAGATTCTCTTACCATCTGCCTTGACTTTTATTGTTCCACTTGTTTCTTCACCTTTTCTGCTTTGTGGGGCTTGTTTTTTCTCTCACTGACCTGGTCAGTCAAATCTGCAACCTCCATTTCAGACTTCTGTTCTCTCTTTTGCAGTCTAAAAAACACTAAGAATGTTTTTCATAGGCATCCTTCATTTTCCACGCCTCTGCACCTCAAGACCTCAAGCTCTGTGCCGAACTGCCATCTCCTTTAGAGAGACAAGCTCTGTGATGAGTCTACGGACCTCCTTCTGAGAGGTCTCAACGCCTGGGGTGAAATTGCCAACCTCCTTATGAGAGACTTCAAGCTCTGCTGCTGAGTCTGCAGTTCCTTCTAAGAGACCACAAGCTTTGTGCTGAGTCTGTGCACCTCCTTCTGAGAGGTCTCACGCTCTGTGCTGAGATTGCTGACCTCCATCTGAGGCCCATCACTTATGCTTCCAGTTGGATGACAGGCTTGATCTTGGCAGCAGCAGCTCAGCAGCACAGCATTTGACGCTGTTAACCTTTGACCCTGACTCTGATTCTCTGCCACCTGTCTTGACCTCAACCTGTGACCCCAACATCATATACTCATTCAGGACTCTGTCTCTCGGTTCTAGTCTGTGATCCTATATCCTATCTCAGCCCTGGGTTCTGCTTGCTGTTTTGAGATGAGAACCATGTAAGAACATTATAATTTCCATACCTGTCACCTTCCATTCACAAACAATTTGACCACTGGACTCCAGTCGAAAGCATCTGGATCTTTCTTCAGCCATTTCTGCACCTCTGCCCGTTTGTGTGCAAGAAAATCAGTTCAGTAAAATTACTGTATTTTTTCTTATAATTCAACTCCTAATGCCATTTTTGTTAGTTTTTTTTTTGTATCAATCTTTTTTATTGGCATTGTCATTTACAGCCATGGTTACATTATGGACAACACATATTTATAACTTTTTAATAACTGAGTGAATACTGGCCACATAGTTTTTTTTTTTTTCCTTTTTTTGAAGTTGAGGGTAAGGGTAAGAGGGGAGGGGGAAGTGTGGGGGGGGGGGGCGGGGGGTGGGTTTGAACAAACAAAAAAGGGGGGGGGTCCCCCTTAGTTCATCTCCTCGTCCGGTTTTTTCGCCTTATCCCGTTATCTCAGGCCCTGGGGGCCTATCCACGGTCCCAGGTATCCTGAACTGCAGCATTTTTTTGTGTAACATGGCAGTTGTTTTTCCATTGACATTACCGCTCGTCCACCCTCTTATGACCGTGTTTCTTGCAGGAGCTTTGACCCGCTTCCAGGCTGCTGCTATTGAGCATCTGGCTGCCGTCAATATTGCAAGACTAGTCTACTCATTGGAGGGGGTAGGTCGTCAAATGGTTACACTCACACCAGGCACAGTGTGATCCAGGGGAGGGATCCCTGTTGTCTCAGAGACACTCTGAACTTACCCCAGAACCTCTGATCCCAGACATACCCAAATATGGGCCATGTCTCCCTTTTTGACCACATCCCTCCACACATGTCTGGTGTGCCGGGAAAGATCTGGCTCAGTCTCCAGCCGGGGTCAGGTACCACTGAAATAAATTTTATAGATGTTTTCTTTGTTACTGTTACAGATTGAGGTTTTATAGCCGCCATCCTCCCAGATATCCTCTCCAGTCCTCTTTGTCAATTTGTATGTTATGTCCGCAGACCATTTTTGCATGTATGGTGGGTCGGGGATTGTGCTGCTGACTCCCCCCCTATAAACTCAGAGATTATGCCCTTGTTGATACCTGCTATACTGCATAGTTTTTCGAATCTGTGGGGGCAAATTTGGAGTTCTGAGCGAGAGGACATCAGAAAATGTCTAATTTGTAGGTATTTGAATAGTATGGAGGTGTTGTGAGTTGGTAACTTGTCCTAGTACATTTCTTGAAGGTTAAATCTGCTCCATTTTTCAGGCAATCGGCCACCAGCCTTTCTCTAAGCCTCTGAAAACTTGGGTCAAATTGCTAGTTTGGAGCACCTGGCGGGAAGTGGGTTGCCAAAGATGGGTGATTGTAACGGGTGTTTAGGCAGGCCATATTCCCTTTTGCTTTTTGTCCAAGTATCCCACGTGCACTCATTCTCCTAGCTCAAACCTCCTCTGTCCTCCCTCTTTTCCTCCTTGGGACGCACATGAGGACCGAAGTTGTGTTGGGGCTGCGTAATGTGATTCTATCTCGAGTCAGCGGCCGATTCCGGTGCGTCAATTCCAAACTACAGCTTGCTTCAAGCTGGGCTGCGAGATAGTACTGACCACATCGGGACCCCCCCAGACCTCCTCTTGATTTTGGTGATATCATGACCGTCTAGGGCCCCTCGGTCTCTTATCATTCCAAATAATTGGAACATTAGGGCCTGTGATATCTTTTCATGGCTACTAGTGGGACACACGGAATGTTTGAAAGAAGTTCAGCAGCCTTGAGAATATTCACCTTATAATAATTCACAATAAAATTCATATAATTAATATGACATTCATTATTTCATATAAAAACATATCCCCAACTCCAATATATATAAATAGATATATAAATTATCATTCACGGTATATAAATACATTAATCATAGATATATATAATCAAATAAATCATAACTTCATATTCACAATATTACATATAATAATTAAATCATCTTAATATAATCAAACATACAATTTATATATTAAATATAAATAATAATATTATCATATAATAATAATATTAAATATCATAATAATAATCAAAATATCAGTTTATATATATAAATAAAAATCAATATCAATTATTATCAACATCATTAATATTAATAATCCATTTAAAATAAATATAATAATATAATATATATTAATATACCATTTCATAATATAATTTACAATTCTCAATATCAAATATCATTAAATATTATTCATTTATATATGCATTCATATCTTATACATTATAATTTAAATTCAAAATTTAATTCATCATATCATAAATAGTAATCAATATCCATATATAATATATAAATTACAATTCAATAATTCTAATAACATCAATCATTAAATATTATCAAAACTAATATACAAAATCATATATATATATATTCAATAAATCATAATCACATCATTCACATCATAAATAATCAACAATCATAATAAATACCATTCATATTATTTTAAATATCATATATACAATTCATCACATCACAGCATTAAAATAAAAAAAAAAACAACAAATAAACATATATTCAATTATTATAATAAATTATAATTTCATTTTTCATAATCATAAAATATAAATATCATAATTATCATGATATCATATTATAATAAATCAATATATCCAATTTATTAATATATATTCATTATTAATATTTAATATCATCAATTTAAATATCCTGTATAATTCATCTATTATTCAATTAATTCACATTCATACATCCATATGCAATATCAAATCATACATAATAATATATATACATTATATAATCATATTCATATCATTCATAAATGTAATATATAATCATATTTTACAATCATATTTCATTAATAATATAAAGTACTCGCCTGCATCTAACTCTTTCACTAATCTTTAATCCACATAACCTTCTCATCACGACTATTCCTTCATATTATTTCATATCATTCACCTAATCATATTCTCATCCTGCTCTTCCCTCTATTCCCTCCCTATTCCCTCTTACTTCCCTCCGCCTCAATCCATCCATCTCTCTATCCTTCATATTCAATATTCAATTATATACAAATCAATATAAATATAATAATATTCATAAATAAGGGATTAATCAATAGTTCTATAAAATACAAATCAAAAAATATCACCATATATCTAAAAACATATGACAATAATAATAAAAATAAATATCATTCCCCCCAAATTCAGTCATATATACAATAATATATACATCATAACATAATCAAAATATAATATAAACTATATTATTAATAAAAATATTTCAATCAAATCAATCATATTTTCATTTTATATATCATATATTATATAAAATAATCAATATTCATTTAATAATTATATATTCATTCAATATTATATATAATCCAATAATTCATATAATAATTAATAAAATTTCACAAAATTCATAAATAACAAAAATATCCAATATCATAATCATATCTAATAATTAATATATATGCTAAATCTATATCATAAATTAACATCTTCAATATATTATTTAACAATATAAATTCATCAATTCATCATACATCATTATCCATTATATATAATCAATTTATATTATCTAATATATATAAATCATATTATTATTAATTATCATTCAAATAATATAATATTTTTACACATATCATTCATATAATGTTAATACATATCATAATTATCAATTATATAGTCAATATATTGAAATATATCTTTATATTTTAAATAAAAAATTAAAACCATCATATATTCAAATATAATTAAATTTATAATTCATCATCCCAAGATTGCAAATATAATTCAAATCATATTGATATATATTACATATCATAATCAATATAATTTATAATCATTGCACACAATAAAATTATATACCAATCCAATACATAACAATAAACATCACACAACAACAAAAAATATCATTAATTCATATAAATCATTCATTAATTTCATAAATATATTATCAAATACAAAATATTAACCAATTACCCATAATATTCAAAATATAATTATTCATGTCATAAATGCAAATTCACAAGTCATCATAATTATATAAATTCATAAATTCAAAATAAAATCAAACATAAATATATCAAATCATATATTCAAAAACATTATAAAATAACATAATAAAAACAATAAATTTTTAGTCATCAAAATTACTAAATAAACAATAATTATCAAATAAACATTATAACATCATATCACTAATTACAAATACATCTATCATATAAATTTACATTTCAAAACTAATAATACAATCATGCAAATTTCATAAAATAATAAAAAATATACATCTATTCTAATAATATATAATTAAAATCATCAAATTAGTCCATATATATATTATACAATCAACATCATTCAAAACATTCAATATAATCATATACTAACTTCAATATAAATATAAATCACATATAATAAATCAATATATTTCATTTCAACAATATATATTTTATAACCATCAAATATCAATAAACTATATATAATGACCATATAGACGAATATTATAATTCAAAAAATTAGTAATATAATATTATAATCCAATATAAATACATTTTCGAAAGCACATATAATATCAATATCATACAATATAGACAATAATTTCATCATAAATCAAGAAGCCACATAAAGTATATATCAAATATTATAAATAATCCACACATTAATATTATCATAATCAATTTAATATTCTTCTAATATTAATAGCAATCAAAAAATCAAAACATACCAAATATTTCCAAATCTATCATAGTGTATCAGTAAAGATAAATAATATATTTCAAATTAATCATACAAATATATTTCAACCAAATATTAATATAATTAATATAATAATGTATCAATATCAATTATTTCATTATTTCCAAAATAAAACATAAATAAATTCATAATAATATAATAATAATAATATTTTCATTCAAATGCAATCATAATTCTAGTTAATATTCATATCACATAATTCACCATAAATTCATCCATATAATAATAAATCCAATTTCATTATAATTTAATCACATACACTAATATCAAAATAAAAATAGTTTCACATATTCCCATGTATTATTACTATTATTAATAATAAATTAAAAAAATATTATAATAAATACATTCATTAACAAGACAATCCATAATATATAATACATATCACAACTATTCAATACATTAAATAAAATCATATCTATATATATATTTTCATATAATTTAATATCAAAAATCATATATTATCTAAAACATTCATTAAATCAAAATTATATCTATAATTTCAATTCATATAAAATACTAGATGTCAATAACATCATATATAACATATATATAAATTCCTTATTTCAACATCACAATGACAATATTTCAAAAATTTTTCAAAAATAATTATATGTCAATCATTATGTATATCAAATCAACAATAATAATAAAAAAAAAAATAATAAAAATTCACAAAAAAATGCATATAGAGATTATTAATCATTCAATTTAAATCATTAATATCACAAAATTCAAGCAAAATCATTCAACAAACAATTCATCAAAAAAAAAATATAATCATTCAACAAAAAATATTCATAATATCATAAAATTATAAATATATATAAAATATAAATATCATATTCATATCACTGATTAAAAAAATTATATATATATATTCAATTCGAAATATTTACAAAAATATCATAATTCCCCCATCCAATACATATTCATCAATATATATTATAAAAATATCATATAACATTATAAAAAAAATTTCATAGCATAACTCATTCTTCCAATATAAATAAATACAAGCTAAATTAATTAATAAAATAACAAATATACCACCATATCATTACAATCAACACATCTAATATTAAAATCATCATTCATATTCAAAATAAATATACAATAATCATATAATCATTCATTACACAATAACATCACAATCGATAATATATAAAATAAATAATTTAAATTATTAAATCCATTTCAATTAGCAAAAAAATCAAAAGAAATTCAGTTCAATCAAATCATATCATATATCAATACAAAATGATATATATATTTCAATTAAATCCAATATATAAACAAATAATATAATAACACATATATACATTATTATAATAAAATATATATATTTCAGTATAAATAATATAATTTCAATTTGATTAAAATATTCAAAAATAATATAATGATATCATAAAATATAATAAATATATAAGTTACAAGTGTATATTATATCCATATACATAAAACCATTTTTAAACAATATAATTAACATAAAAATCAAATCAAATTATATAACAACTCATATAAAAGTATAAATCATTCATATATCAATTCTCAAAATATAAAAAACTTCAAATATCCTTTATATCCATTCCAATCACAACAAAAATATCGTATACACATTATATTCAATTTATAATAAAATATTAATTAAAATCATAAAATAGAGATTATGTAATCCAATACATAAACATAAATAAATATCAAATTATACAATTCAAAAAATTCCATAATAATTCAAATATAAAATATATATATTATCATTTATTATCATATATAAAATTACATTTCATATATAAATAATAAAATTCCATAAAATAAACATATTTCATAATTATATTCAAGTTATATAATAATAATATATTCATATAATATCATAATAATAAATAAGATATTATAAAACCATAATATAATCATTCATCAATTAAATCATTCAAAAAAATAAAATATCAATCATTATCATACAATATATCAATTTCAACATTTATCATATATATAAATCATTATCAATATCCATATTCAAAAAAAATATATCTTCATTTCAAAAATGGTTGTCAATATAAAATAATCAACAATCATATCATAATTTATATTCAAATACAATCATCATATATAAATAAAATATATAAATTCATTATCATATCCATATCAATTATCATTATCAAATCATCACAAAATATGCAATTATCAAATCATAACATAATTAATATTTTTAATTTCATATCATACATTCATATAAATATAAGTACTAAATATACACAAATCAATAATTTAACAATAAAAATCAACCAATTCAACATAAATAATATATCACATACACTATATATTATCAAAATTAATTCAATTATATATCAACATATATAATTACAATTATATTATTCAATTCTTATCAATCAAATAAAAAAATTAAAATATCACAAATATTCATACTATTAAAAACAAATTATACAATTACATATCAATCATATATATATTTTCACAAACTAATAATATTATAAAACATATTAATTCAAATAATCAATATAATATACAAAACATTCCCAAAAATTTCAATCAATATCAATCATAAAAATAATCCCACAATCATCAATACATCATAAAATATAACAATTAATAAAATAATAATATTCAAATATAAACTCATAAATATATTAATCAAATAAATTAGATTACATCATATATTATCATAATACAATTTTATAATAAACAATAAGCATATAAAACAACATTCAATCATCAAATAATATATATAAAATTATAATAATACATCATTAATAAATATTCAATAATATATTTCAATCAATCAATAACTATAATTAATATCAAACACGATTTTCATAATATATTCCTCTCCTCCCTCCCTTCCCCCCCTCTCCCCTTCCTCTCTTCTCTCCTCTCCTTCCCCTCTCTCCCCCTCTCCTCTCTCCCCTCCTCCCTCCTCTACTCTTCCCCGATCCGTGTGCTCTCCTTCCTCCCATTTCCCCCCCTCCCCCCCCTCTCCGTTCTCTCCTCCCCATCTTTCCTCCTTTCTTCCTCATGTTCCCGCCATACTCCTCCTCACCTCTCTAAATCTTGAGTCAAATACATGGCAGAGCAGTTCATATGATAATCATTTTCACCCCTACTACTATCCTACAAACTCATCTATATACATAAACTATCATAATCGTGCATCATCAAATCAACCTCCAGTTAAACAAACCAGTATCTACACAACCCCATCCCTCCTCGTGCAAATCACATAATCTAACTCTCTAAAGATATATATAAATTCAAGGAAAAAGTGAACATCAAAATTCAAAAGGATAGGAAAAAATAAAACATAATAGATCAACTTAAAATCATAAAGAATAATATTATATTATCATTAGTCATTGAGAAAATATTTTGTATTATAAACATAACATAATATCATACACACCCTATCCTACTTAAACATCATATAATATAATATCACATATACAACACACAATTATAAATATACAATAATATATAGACATATTTCAATCAAATACACATATTATTTACCAATAATCAATAAATATAAATCATAATAAAAAACATAAATATAATATAATAAATATAAATTATCATAATATCACATATTCAAAAATATATATAATCATATAAATATTAAAATCCTATTACAAAATATTATCATAAAATTATTACATAACCTAGTATTAATACAATTAACTACTTCCCATATCTTCATATAATTCCTAAACTCTATATCCCTTTCTTTCACTACTATATGAAAATACATCATAATTAATATAAATTCCTATAATAATCATCCAAAATAACATAACAACTCACAATAAACTCTTCATAATATAATAACCAAATGCAAATCAATCAAATCAAATCAATTCCAAATAACAATCATTCATAGCAAAATAATAACATTATAAATTAACAAATCTTCATATACTACAAACACCAAGAATCCTCATAAATTATTTTAATACTATATATATATATGACATATTAAAATATATCCCCCCAAGTATTATATCATATAAAATCACAATTTATATAATCATCAATAAATTCAATTATATATATTCATCTATAATAAATCAAAAATTCAAACATTTTAATACATTCATATATATTATAATTATTCAATATCATAATATATCATATAAATATGAAATTCATAGAATCAAATAATCATTATTAATTCAAATAAAATATATAAGATAACATCATATAATTCATCATAATTTTCAAAATCTTCATATAATATTATCACATATAATCATAAATAAAATCAATTATTCAATTCATCAACAAAATCAAAATTCATAATCCATACAATATTCATAACATTTATATATAAAAGCAAATATTCAAATCAAAATATATTCAAAACAATTTATATATATTACATCAACATTCATACCATTCATATTATAAAATATATTTGCATTAAATAATATATTTATTCAAACCATTCATACTATAATAACATCATTCCTTTTCATCATATATTATCCTATTCATATCTATTATATATATACATCATATATAAAATTTTAGTTCAGATAAATCAATACCAATCCATCCAATAACCAATTCAACAATCATATCCACAAATAAACATAAACCATTCATATTCAATTAAAATAAACACATAAATTCCAATTCACATAAATCAATAATATAAATTTAAAATCCAATCAAAAACATAATAATATAAATATAAATAAAATAATGAGATAATCAATGGAGGAAGATTAATAGGGGTAACAAGGGTAATCAATAGATCATCAATTCCTATACTATCTATATACATATATCATTTCATATTAATGAATTCATTTTTTCATATATCATGATATATAATCATACAATAAAAAATCATTCATCAATACAATCTCTCTTCCCCTCCCCTTCCCCATCCTCTCTCCTCCCCTTTTCTTCCCCCCCCTCTCTTCTCCTTACTACCTTCCCTCCCTCCTCCTCCTCCCCCCTCCTTTCCCTCTCAATAAAGCATAAGCAGCAAGCCTAGGATCAAGAATCAATAGATGCATAGAGATAGACCAACATAGAGGAGAGAACGTGTATAGCATAAGCCATCATATAATCTAAATAAGCATATAAATTCATCCCATCATCCCTCCCCATATCACTACCCTTCCAAATAATTTTTCAACATTTCATTCCTCCTCTAATCAACACACCACATCTCATATCCTCAATCCCCAATCACATAGAAAGAGACATTCAAATCAAAATTTCAAGGTCAAAATGCAATTCATACAGCAGAAGAAAGAATAGATAAACAAGAGAATAATAAGATTCAAGGAAAATCAGATACAAAACAAGAGAGCAAATAGACATTAGATATATAAACCAAAAATAGCACAGCAAGCCAGCAATAAAAGAGAAGAAAAGGAAGAGCAACAGCAAAGAAAAGAGGCATGATATCATGCAGAAGAAAATAAGGCCCATACACAAATTGCATATTGTATATTAGATTATAAGCATTCAAGTCAGGAAGCAGATCACAACCATATTCATAAGCACAGAAAGATGAAGCAAGGTAAAGATAGATTGCAGGCAACAATCAGCACATTGCACCCATAAGTATATATAATAGAAAATTCATAATTAACAATCTACCATCATACATGCAAATATTTCATATCACCCATTTATTCATCAAATTCATCATATAATATATAATCGACATTTTCATTACTTCATTCAATTTAAATCATATATATAATATTTAAAATATATATATATACACATGAAATATTAAATAATCATCACCATCATATTCAATAAATAATAAAAATTTATAAAATCCTCATATCAGTAACCTAAAAAAAAGATCCAAAAATAAATCAAGAAAACTAATTAATTATAAAATCATATAAAAAATATAATCAATAATAATCATATAATATATTAATATATAATAAGCAATCATTCATATAATATAATAATAACACCCATAGTCATATATTAATATTCAATATAAAATCAAAATTAATAAAAATATATAATCAAAACCACATCAGTATACTATATTCATTTCATACAATCATTATTCATATAATAATATTCAATAAATAAAACTATATAAATATAATCATAATAAAATAAAAAAATATAATAAATTCATATATAATAAGTAATTCCAATTCACAAAATCAAAAAATCAGCACATATCATACATATTCTATAGATCAATAAATTAAACATATCAAAAATAATATATAAAAATTATCATATATAATCATCATATTATCATATAACGATAATATTTCATATCAATTATATTTATATATTATAATAAAATATAATAACCATCAAATATTCCAACAGCAAAAAATATAATATAATTTAATAACATCAATATTCAATAATCACATCATAAATATTATAATACATCATAATAAGCAATAATAAAATAAGAATATAAAAATTACATTAATTAACATTTAATATCCAATATTCAATAAAATATCAAAATATATACAATCACATTCTTTCATTAATATTAATAATTTCAATATCATATATATCACATAATTAATCATTAAAAAACATCATACATCAGCATAATATTCAGTTCAATAATTCAAAATAAATCAAAACAAATAAACATAAATCACATATAAAAATATCATCAATCAAATAATATAAACATCCAAATACATATACATACACAGCATATAAACTAAGCAATAAATTCATCATTTAATAATCAATATAATTTATCAATCCATATAATATTACATAAAAATAAATAACAACATAATACATTCCAGATATAAATTCAAAATATATTATATACATTATTCATTCATATCTCTTCCCCTCATCCTTCCTCCCTGCTCCTCCCTCTTCTCCCATCCCCTTTCCCTTCCTCCTCCCTCCCTACCCCTTCTTCTCTTCTCCCTCTCCCCTCTCTAGGCACACCCCCCTCTTCTCTCCCTCCTCCTTCCTCTCCTCCCTCCTTTCCCCCTCTCTCCCCCCCCTCCGCCCCTCTCCCTCCTCTCCTCTCCTCCCTCCTCTTTTCTTCCCTCCTTTCCCCCATCCCCCACTCCCGCTCCTTCTCCTACATTTCCCCATTCATCTAGTCAAGTCCTTCTCTCCTCCTCTCTCCCTCCCCCCTTCCCGTCCCCTCCTTCACCTTCTCCTCTACCTCTCTCCCCTCCCTCCCTTCCCTTCCCCTTCCGTCCCCTACCTTCCTCCTAGCCTCTCTCATCTTCATACAAGATAATAGAGATAAACATCAGAGCATCAATATTCATTAAATTAAAAAGTAATCACTTCATATCTAAGTAGTCATTTAAATATTCATAATTAATTCATCTCCAATAAACAGTAAATAATCATATGCATAATAATTTAAGTAAATAATAATCAAAATAATATTTAAAATCATAACATCCAATTAAAACCAAGCAAACATCAAACACATTACAATCAATTCAAAAAACAATCCATCATAAGTTTTAATAAATATATTCAAATATAATAATTTCATCATATTATATACTATTATCATATATTTCATTATTCAATACATATTCACATTCATTTTAATATATATATTATCATCATAATTTCATTCATACAATCCATATATAAATATCATCATTAATTAATAATAATCATAGAAATCATGTATATAATTCACAATTATAATTCATACCAATTTCAAAATTCTACTCAAACACTTACATAAAATTATAATAACCATCAACAAATTCATAATCAAAATACATAATACAAATAAATCATAATAAAATATGTATATTCAATATTTCATTCACATTTAAATTCATTTAAAACCAAATATATTAATCAAATAATTCATATATAAACATTCAATTTAAATTAATATTCAAATATTTAAATTTCAAACAATCATAAAATCATAAATATCAAACAATTAAAATAATAAATACATTCACGAATATACATAATTCACACACAAAAATAAATTAATAAAATTTTTTCAAATTTTAATTATCATTCCATAACAATTTTTTTCATCATCAATATATTCATTTCAATATATATACATAAATAAAAACCATTAAAATATAAATAAATTATCATTATCATTCATTAATATATAAAATAATCATCAAATTCTATATATATTTAATTATAAATTCACATTCAATCAAATATATAAATATCTATCCTATAATAAAAAAAAATAAATATATAAAAATCATACATTCATAAGAAAACAATAAATAAAAAATCAGATAACAATACAATAATATAAGCTCAATATCATATAATTCAAATATCATATAAAGATATCATTAAAAATCATAAAAGTAATACACATATCACAACAAATATATAATATTTCAATAAAGTTCATTATTTAAAATATACAATAAATCATATATATAATTTCAAATGCATCCAAAATCAATCATATAATTAATTCCATAATCACAAATAACCATATATATTAATAAGCATAATATTAATATCATAATCATAATCAAATATTTCACCTCCAATATAATACATATCATTGAAAAAGGATTCAGAGCATTCAGATATATCAATACAGCAAGAGAGGTGAACAAATAATATGATTAGCAAATACAAACAATTTATTCATGAAATATAGAGAAAGGAGCAAGTATCAATTAAGCATATATTTAATAATTCATAACATATCATATCAATAAATTATAAAACAATCAAAATATAAAATAATAAAGATTAATAAAACATGAAAAATCATATTCAAATACATCATATTATATACAACATATTCATCTAAAATAATATATCAATCATAATCAATGTCACATAATAAAAATAAATAATTTATCATATAAAAAAAAAAAAACAGTTAACAATCATCATTATACTCATAATTAAAAAAAATAATTAAAATCAAATAAAAGAATTAATATATTCTATCAATAATAATTCAATTATCAATCAATTCCATCACATATAATATAATTTACCAAACATTCCAATAATAAATAATTCAATTAAATTCACAATTGCATATTCAATATCCAATATATACTAAAATCATTATTTCAAAGTACTTACATCAAATCATATACAATATCATATAAAATCAACAAAAGCTAAATAAATATCTATTATCTTTATTATCAAAAAAATCATCATAAAATAAACATTAATTATCTACCAATATTCACAAATTATTAAAAGTTTCAATATTCAATCCCATCCATAAAACCCCCCCAAAAAAATAAAGACCAAATAATATATATAATACATTTAAATTAAATATTTCATTAATACACATTTTACAAAATTTCATATCAATTTAACAAATATATATAATATTCATTATATCAATATTCTAAAATATAAAAAATTATTATATACATAATATAAACCCACCATATATATATCAAATATATAATTTAATCATATAACATTTACATTTATATAAATCATAATATATAAATAGTCAATAATTATTATTTAAACACAAAATCATATAATCAATTATACACATTTCTTTAAATTTCATAATCATATATATTCAAAATTCATCATATCAACATCAATGTTCATCAATATTCTTAAATATTCATTCATTCAATAAGACTAACATCAAATAATATATAGTCATAAAATACAATATTAATATTTATAATATATTCATAATTATCATCATATATAATCATCAATCAATATTTTCAATATCAAATACATTATAATTATAATATACATATTCAATTCACAAAATATACTCAATTCACACAATAATCAATGTATCATATAATAATCAAAACATCCTATAAATTAACAATCAAATTAATTCAAAGCAATTATAAATATATATCAACATTCAATATATATAAATATCAATAAAATAATCAATAAATACATAATACCTAAATAATACATTCAAATATATCATTACATACAATATATATAATTTCAAACAATTAAATTAATTTATTTCAATTCAATAACAATTAAACACAAAAATAATATAATTTACGGGAGAAAGAAAAAATCAATTATCATAAATAGATTTATCAAATCCCATATTCAATACATCAATATTCATATATTCAAAATATTTTTCACATATACATATTATTCATATATCACAATCATACAATCATCATAAAACACAAAAAATCATAATAGTATATCATATTTGAAATATCATAATTCATAAAATCAATATTATCACATAAATCAATATCATCATATTATTTATTCAAAAAATATAATAAATACAATCATCATATCAACATATTCATCATAATCATAAATATATAACATAAATAACACATAAAATTTATACCACCTCATATATCACAATATCATATAATAAATAAGTCAAAATATCAAATATCAATTCAATATTACAAAATCATAATATATCATATATCGAAAATATATAAATAATTATTCATAAATTATTATAAATAAAATTACAATAATAATCTAAATCATATATTCATAAATTCAAAAAATAATATACAATAAATTCATAAAAAATATAATAATCATACAACAATATTTCATCTATTAAAATAATCATACAATATAAAAATCACAAATATTGCATAAATAATCATCATCATTTCATCACAATAATATATAAAAATCCATAGTAAATGTAAATTATTCATATTAATATATATACTCAAATTTCTCATACATTTTATTCATTTATCACAATACATATCATCATCTAAATTACAACTCAAAACTAATAATAAAATTTCAATAAATCATTTCATATCATTAACCTAGTTATATATAATCACAATCATTTATATAAATAAAAATATTATCATAAAAAATATCATCCATATACAATATTATTCCATAAATATAATTAAATTCAACATTCATAAATATATTGAATCAAAATCATTCATATATTAATAAATATCCATATTCATTCATATTCAAAAATAACAATTATCCATAATCATTATTCAAAATACTAAAATTAATTATCATATATTATTCAACTTCATTATATAATCATCATAATTTCATCATACATAATTCAAATACATAAATTTATATTCAAATTAAATATTATAAATCCATAATTATAAATATTAGTTATCTATTCATTATAATAAAAAACAATATAACACATTGGTTAGGGATCACATTCATAAATTATTCAATATTCACAATTCAATAATATTAGACATTACACATATTTAATATATATCATATTCATATAACATATCATCATAAAATAATAAATTATAAATTATACAATATAACACATATAATATATTTAAATATATAATTCATTCAATATATCCATACATCATATAATATCATTATTCATTAATATCAAATCATAAAATATATCATTAAACCATATATCATACATATCATAAGATATAACATATATAATACAAAATATATTTACATAAATTAATAATCCTCTCATCTTCCTCTCCCCTACCCAACACTTCTTCCAATTTCTCTCCGATGCACCTGTCCTTCCCTACTCTCCGTATCTTCCTACCCCCCCCCTCTCTTCCTATCCTGCCGTCCATCTCCTTCCTTCATCCCTTCCCTTCCTCTCTCCCTCCTCCTCTAATGATATTATAGAATTACATTAAATCCATATAAAGCACCAGAATCAAGAAGAAAATAATAAGGATGTATGAAATGAGCACAGAGATATATCTATATATCATCAATTATCAGTCAATCATTATATTTTCAAAATCATCAATAATATTAATTATTCATCAATCAACAAATATCATCATTATTCAATTCAATCATTCAATAATCATCATATTATACATAATATATATCATCAATATATCACCATATATTTCAAATGAAAATATTCAATTCATTCATAATATATATACCAACAAATATAATATTAAAAGATCCACATAGAAAATATAAAATAAATCAATAATCATAATATATTCATAGATTACTAATCATAATTATTTATCATTTCATCTATTAATACATAAATTCCTTCCTACTCCACTTATCCTCTCATTTCTACTCCTTCACTTATCACCAAATCTTTACATCTCTACCTAATACTACAATAACATAGCATATATTCATTGCAATCATTATATACATTTCATTAAATCACATATCATAAAAAATATCCATTATAAATCACATAAATCATAATTGCAATCAATTATTATAAATCATAATCATTATAAATGTAATCAAATTTCATTCACATTCAATCACGCACAAATATATAAACATCAATTAAAAATATTATATCATATTGAGGGAGACTATTTCGCCGAACCATGATATTGGAGTTTTTTCCAATACTCTAAGTCTTTTTTATCTGTCAAATAGTTGGAGATAATTTTGTGATAGAGGTCCGGTGGGAGCTCGAGATTCTTATATAACCTAGTCTTTTGGATATGTGTGCTACACTTATATTTATAATTGGATTGCAATAGCTTTTCCCCCCCCACGTTGTGGTCTGGAAGGGATATGTTTCAGCGCTTCTGATTTGGTCTATGTTTATTTTATAGTCCAGACCAGTACGCCAAACTGGTGGAGTACCTTTTGCAGTTAGGTAAGGGGGATTGTGGGGTCAACAAACGAGGTGTCAGGATCACATCGTCCGCAATAGGGGATTTTGTATCTTTTTCAGAGTCGAAATCCCCTAATGCCTTTTTCTCTCAATTTTGCTTGCCAAGGGTTAATTGTTGGGCAATAGGAGTGTGGATAGCGGGCCAGCCCTGTCTGGTTCCCATTTCTATAGAATTGGTCTGATATCCTCCTGAATTTTTACATGTGGCTGTGGGATTTTGGTATAGTGCTTCTCACCCCTCCAAATAGGGACCACTAACCCAACTTCAGCATGTTTGATCTAGAAGGACCATTTGATCTGTCGAACGCTTTTTCTACTCGAGGCTCAGGATCATTGCTTTGGGTTACCTTTGGATGCACGTGGGTCATGATGTCCCACTATTTTGCGGGTGTTTGTCTAGGCCTGTCCTTCCGACACAAAACCGACTTGATCTGTATTAATGAGTCGGGGGAGAATCGGGTTGAGCCTTTGGCCAATCTTGCTGTAAATTTTTGAGATCTGAGTTCAGTAGGATATTGGCTAAGTTTCCACAGAGACGTTGATCCTAACCCTCATTTTGGATTATCCCAAATTTGCTGCAGTGATGGCAGCGGGGAATTGTCTCTCCTTTTAGGAATGAGTTGACATGTTGACAGGTAAGGGCACAGAGTCTGCATGAATGTTCTTATAATAGGTGTTGAGACAATCCTCTGGGCCCTGTGTTGTTTTGCGGTTTTAGGGACCCTTATGTCTTCGGTTAGTTCCAACAAGGGTGATGTTTCTGTTTAGTTTTTCTAATTTAACCTTTGAGAGGAGGGAGGGTACACTGCTCAAGGTATCTTGAGACGCCCCTAAGGGGTCTGGCTTTGGCCTGTGGGTAAGGTTTTACAGTCCTGAGTAGTATCGCCAATCTTTGCTATTTCCTTCTCTACATAATGGTATTCTTCCTGTTTTTGTGGCGATTTTAGAATCTGTGGAGTTGACCTTAATTTTGTGGCTAAAAGTTTGTCAGCTTTGTTCCTTTGTCAAAGCATTTTGTGTTTTGTCCACCTCAGGGCTCTTTCTACGTCTTCAAGTTGTGTTTGTTTGTCAAGTGCTGCTCGTGTTTGGTTAACTGCTTTAGGATCTTTTTGGATGCTTGTCGCTTTAGTTGCGCTCTTTGTTGTCGTGATTTTATCTGTGAGTTCTTTTTGAGTTTAATTTTGTGTGAACTCTTCTTGTGAAATCGACGAAAGGGCCTCATGGTATAGCCCGATACAAAATTTTCGGCAACAATGCGGAAAAATGCTTTTTTTGGGCGATTTGCCATCGCAGTATGCGTAAGGGCCGAATCCTTCCTTCATCCCTTGCCGAAGCCACTGCGAAAGCAAAGCTCCGATGACGTGCGATAAAGCCTTGCTCCGATAAGCTCTCTAGCTGGTGCCGGATAGATGTTTGTTCACGAGAGAGACAAGCCGCTCTCTCGCGCAAACATCAGCAAACAAAAAAATATTTTAAAAACAACTTTTAATTGTTATAGTGTACATATGCAGGGGGTCTTCGGAGCTGAACGCGTTGGTGTTTCGAAGCTCGGGGACCCCGGCTCACCGAGATACAGGCCCTTTATGAGTTGCCGGTATCCCTCGTCAGTTTAAAGGTCCCGTATCACGTGACGCGACCTGAAACAACCAGAGGGATACCGGCACCCATAAAGGGGCTGTATCTCGGGGCACGGCGGTCCCCGGACCTGCAAACCAACGCGTGTTCGCTCCGGAGACCCTCTGCAAATGTACCAGTATCAAAAAAACGACACACACCATCAATAAAGATCGTTCCTTACCTTGGGGCTATGGCTACGGTAATAGAAGCAGCATACATGTATTTTAATTATTGTACAGTGAGCAGGGGGTCCCCTGAGTGAACCGCATTGCTTTGTGAGCAGGGACCCCTCTCTTTCCCGAGTTACAGGCCCCGGTATGTGTCATGGGGTGGCAGTGTCGCCCGCCATGTTTATAGCGTCCCCGCAAAACATGGCGTCCACATGTAACCGGCCCAACCGGGGCTGTACTCGGGACGAGGGGTCTCTGAGCCACAAATAAATGCGCTTCATCGGGCCCTCTGCCTCCGCACAATATATTATTAAAATACAACTTAATGCTGCTTCTTACCATAGCGATAAGCCGTCTAAGGCAATGAAGGGGTCCCACGCACAGGTAGCAGGTTTATTGGGGACAAATGCCCCCAATAAACAGAGCAGTCAATGCACAACATACATACAGTAATGGCAGACATTGACTATTACTCCAACAATGGATAATAGTTGCAGGTTGTCATTTAAATACATACACAACAATAAAGACTTAAAAAAAATACATAAGCACTCAACCCATGGCCATGCACGCTGAAGGGGCACATCCCATTTCATCCTGCCCAGCCCCATCCGCTTCCTTCTGCAAACAAACACAAGAAATGTCACAACAATCAAATAAATGTCCCCCGACCCCTAAACCCATAGCGGGATATTAAACGCTACAGTTATTAGAGGGTTAATCACCATCACCCACCTACCTACCCTAACCCCCACAACCCCAGACCCAACCACCCTCACCCATATCCACGAGGGAGTACCTACCAAAATACCCTGGGCCATACCCCCTCCCCCGCACATAAATTACAATAATGAGCCAAATAAATATTAACTCCACATAGGTATAAATACATTATTTGGCACATATTAAACAATTCAATAACTTAAAATGTAAAGAAAATTGTACTAACCTATCATAACGAAGTCCTCGTCCACATCATACACCCTTGGGGTCCGTTGCCACATTATAAATAGCCACAACATTTGAATATCATTAACATAACACTGAACCCTTATCCACCACTATCGGGTACTAACCTGAACAGTTAATTAAGGGGTTGAAGCCATCCTGCAAATGCCTACAACAGTTTATGCCATAACATCCTCAGTGAAATAAAAAACCAATTGCCAACCAAATTACCATTTATAATTTATCATTCAATCTGTAGGCTCACATCCAATAAAAATTGCATTTACGTGTAGTACATGTAGTCATACATGTAACTTGCATGTACACGCTGCAAAATCAAGATCCGTTAAAATACATAATCCACTCAAACGCCATACATACAGAAGTATATTATTTAAAATCCAATAAACTCACCTCAATGCATTACACACATCATTACATCCTAACAATTCAAAATAACCACCATACCAATTACACATGAACTAAGCTATCCTAACAGAGAACAACTTAAAACATAGTCAAAGTACACCAACAATTACAAGTATAATAACGCAAGTTTTCCAATATCCTATGTACGGCCGGAAGCCCAAAACTTACATCTGGCTAAAATAAACTACATTAGCACCAATCAATGCATAGCCACAACTGTTAACATACAAATATAGAGCTTTACACAGCATACATTTACTTACCCTGTATATATATACTGTAGCACATACATTACAGAAATATCAGTGGCACAAATATATGCATTTTAAAAATGAACAAGACTGCAACAAAGAACACCAACGTTAATTAATACATTTCTTTCTTAAACTTACCATTACTTGCCCCACGGAATCCCCGTTTGATCAGTTACTCACGAACCATCTAGCGCAACCATCCACGGACCCATCCACGAACATCCACGACAAAAAATCCAAGAAAACGGAACAAAGGAAGAACCATGAAACAAAATCACGAACGATCAGGACCAACATAAAAAAACTAACAAATTAACATAAAATAATTACAACATGGACAATCAGGGGTTCTAGTTTGAATCATGTGAATCTTGTATTAACATACCTTGTTCCGGGGTCTCTCTGTGAACGTCCGGTTGCCACACCCCGGTCTTCAACTTCAGAGGAGGTTCCGTCCTCCTCGGCAATCGGTAGCTTCCAAATGAGACGAATGGCTTTTAAAGGCCTATGACGTCACATTGTCGTCATATGTTCCCACGGGACCGATTGGGCCGTGAATGACACCATGTGTTTTGGCGATGAAAAAAAAATTCATGACGTCACTTAAAGCACATGACAGCACAGCCAATCAAATGGCTTTGCTGCTATGCCTTTAAGAAACGTCATGAAACACATGGCCGGACTACATGGTACGAGCCGCCCAATCAGACGTGGGAAACTCCAGCCCTACTCCTGATGGCTCTCAGTAGAATGAGTCCGGCCATGGTCATTTCATTACGTTTTTCTAAAGGCACATAGCCAGCAAAGCCATTCTTGTGGCTGTGCTGAGCATGCCTTTAAGTGACGTCATATTTTTTCATCGGCCAAAAACACAGTGTTTTCACGGCCAATCAGGGCGTGGGAACCATATGGACGCCCCCACAAAGTTGACTGTCATAGGCCTTAAAAGGCCTTGCGCTCATTTTTGAAGGCAGACGCCGAGGAGCGAGGCACTCCTCTCGAAGATTGAATACCTGGGCGTGCACAGGACGCCAAGAAGACCCCGGAACAGATTACAGATTCAGATAACGTCCCTTATTTATTTATATTTAAGTTTAATGGATTTTTCCATCTTATGAACATTCCTTTCGATCGTGTCGATGTTTGTAGTATCTCTCTATGTTATCTGAGTTGTTTTCTGCATTTTCTATTGTGTTCCTGGTTGTCGGATGTGTTCCTGGATGGTGTCGGATGGTTGTCCGTGGATTGTTTCGTGAGTAAGCGATCAACGGGAGTCAGGGTGGGGGGGCAAGAATGTAAGTTAAGAATAAGACATTGTTCGAATGTACTGTGTTTTGTGTGCTTATTCAATGTTCATTTTAAAAATGCATATCATTGCTTTGCACTGTATGTATGCTGTATGTATTGTCAGATATATAAGACGGGTAAAATGATATAGTTTATTACAAGCTTCTATATTGCTTATGTTAATCATTGTTGGCTATGCATGGATGTGTGCTAAAGTATTTGTATTTAGACAGATGTAAGTTTTGGGCTTCCAGGCCGTGACAGTAGGATATGGCGCCTGCTTTAGTTAATTGGTAAGTGTTGTGTACTTTGGCTATGTTTTTGAAGTGTGTCTCGTGTGGTAGCTTTAGTTCATTGGTAAATGTATGGATGGTATGTTTAATTGTTTAGGATGTAGTGATGTGTGTGTAATTCATGATGGTGAGTGTTATTGTATTAAATACCGATTATACTCTTGTGATGTATGGCCGAGTGAGTGGCCATTATTGTATTGTTACATTGCTTTGCAGCGTGTACATGCAGTTTACTGTTATGCTCATGATACCTGTAAATGCAAGTTTTTATGAGGCATGTTAGCCTAAGATTGAATGATTAAGGGAATTTGCGTTAGGCAATTGTTTAATTTCACTGAGGATGTTATGCATAATGTTGTAGGCATTCCAGGATGGCTTCACCACTTAATTTAAAACCTTTTAAGTGTACCCGATAAGGTGATTACGGGTCAGTGGTTATGTAATGATATTCAAATGTTGTGGCTTCATTCCTCCAAAAAAAACTCTAAAGGCAAGTCTGCATTACGACCGCTGGCAGAAGCGTTTAAGCAAGAGCTAGCTTTCTCTCTCCATTCTTGCTTGGACATAAGCTCTGTAACATTTACAAGTGTTAGAATGCTTCTCTTCTTTCTGAACAGTCAGCTCTGATCGGATACAGTTCAAACTGAAGATGCAAGGACTTGCTCTTTTCCTGCTCCAAAGTGCCCTCAGCTTCTTCCAGTGCTAGTTGCACTTCTAACTTTTCTGCTTCCACTACTTTCTTCACATTTTCTACTTCGTGGAGCTTTTTTTCTCTCTCACTGACTTGGTCAGTCAAGTCAGGAACCTCCTCTTTCAGACTTCTGTTTTCATAGGGATCCTTAAGTTTATTCACCTCTGTGCTGAGACTGTGGACCTCCTTTTGAGAGACCTCAAGCTCTGTTCTGGGATTTTAGACCCCTTTCTGAGAGACCCCATACTTCTGCTTCCAGTCAGCCATGAGCTGGTCGACAAGACTTTGTATCTTGACAGCAGCAGCGTTTGACCTCTCCGAATTAGTAGTCGCATCCTCCAACTCACTATGCAAGAGACACTCTGTCTTCTCCAATGTTGCATACTCAGTGTTATCTATGAACAGGCGCCTCTGTAGCTTGGTGTTAGGTTCTATCTCCTTTTCCAGTCATTAACTTAATGAAGTCAGAGTCATCCCTTGCTGATTGAAGTGCCTGGTTAATGGATTCATCACTCTTCTGCTCATCTTTTTCCTTTGCGGACATTCCCATGGTGATTGTGTCAGTCACTAGGCTGCAGAACACGTTCTTTGTGAAGCATACTTTTCTGGAGCGAAGGGTCATCGTTAAATGTTGCTGCAACTTCTATGTTAAATTGAGAACCTCTTTTCTTTTTCTTCTTTCTTTTCTTTGTCTTCTTTCTTTTCTTTGTTGGGTAATCTGTCTCTTTTCCACAGGGGATAGTGAAATTTCTCTCTGCTACAATTTCCTTGACCCCCGAGCACATTGCTTTCTGTTACAGTTGCTTGACTGGCTGGAAAAAAATATTTCTCTTGCACATGGTACTGCTCTCTTGGGGGTCACATAAAAATCATCATCAAAGTAAGGCCTGAAGTTCCCATAATTCCCTAAACCTTTTTTACCCTAAGTAATGTCTCATTTCTAGAACGTCCTTCATTGCTCATTTCCTTTACAGTTGCCGTAGAATTTCTTGACTGATATTGTGATTGTTTATATGACCGGTCTGTAAACCTGACAATGTATTCTTCCACATGGTCTCAAATTCTTCTTTCAGTTTTGTGTTCCTCAGCTCACAGGTTTTCATTGCAGAAGGCTACTGACACTCTTCAATTCTTCTCAGGTATTTATTCTGGATACATTGAATCTTATACTTCCCTTTTTGGATGCAAACAGCCTCCTCACACTTGCTAAGTGCACTCCTCTCAAGCTCCTCCATTAGAAATGGCCCTGCTCCCGAAGAAGCCATCTCTGTATCTTTCTATGAGATGCACATTTTCAAATAGACTCTCAGGCTCCTGTTTAAGTAACAGCTACAGTAATCTTTTTCTTCCTTACCTTGGATATGATTAATATTATCTTTAAAGCTTATACATGTTTCACAGCCCTTCACCAGCTTTTTATTCAAACAATACATTTCACAGATATAACGGAAAAACTGCTAGGTTTTTTATTTCGGTTCTCAAAAGTCCTATAGCATTTTCTGGTTTCCGGTCAGCATTATGTGTACACACGTACTGAACAGTGGCATTGTACTGCTGCGGCCAGCTTAATTCTAACAGTTACCCGCAATTTTTTGGGGCTTTTTTCGGCTGGCGCCGAACTTGGCTGCGCGCCAGCCGCCTCTTGCGGCCGCGCGCGGCCCGTTTCCCCATTCAGCGCTAATGCACTGAACAATGGGAAGCACCTGCGGCGCCAGAAAAAAAAAAGGCCGCGTCTGCACAGGGTTTTAAATTACCCGCGGTGCAGGCCGCCTGAGAGTTAGTTTAGCCGCAGCTGTACGCTGGACACGAAAACTGATCAGTTTCTATCACATCCCTGAAGTTTTCCTTTCAATACGACTGGAATATTGTACGGAAATGTTCACACCTTATTGTCAGGACTGCTATATGCACATACAAAAAATATTTCTCTTGCAGCTGGTACTGCTCTCTTGGGGGTCACATAAAAATCATCATCAAAGTAAGGCCTGAAGTGACACTGTTTTTGTGTGATCGGGCTCATTACACAACAAATACATAAAATTCTCCATTCCGGTGCTTCAGGTGTATTATTCACACTGACCACAGAAGGCGCTATTACATCAAGACTTTTCTATACCCCAAGACCTTTCAGTGTGCTGCCCGCATTCTCCACCATATGTGTTAAAAGTCTGACTTTTGTCGGGTCCTCATTATAGCACAGTCTTTTAGGGTAAAATAGAAAACAGAATCAAAGTTATTAGGTTTTCAGGCTTTTGCCTGGTTTATTCCCCCATGGATTGGGCCTGCAGCATAAAATCCAAACAGAACAGAAACAAAATCCTAGCTCAAATGAGCTCTAACTGGACAATTCATAAAAATCCCTCTACACAGGGGCATAGCTATAGCCTGGGCAAAGCCTGGGGGCCCACACTCTTGAGGGGCCTGCCCTCCCCCTGTCGGCGGCCCATCTGTCTCTCTTCAGATGGGAGACAGGCTTAGGCGGGTAGGAGGAGAGCGGAAGATGTTGGCTGCGGAGTGCAGAGATGATCCCAGAATGGGAGGAGGGAGGTTGGAGGTCTTCCTGCTAAACCACTTTCGGGCAGCAGGTAGCGCTGCAGGGCACTCCATTGCTGCTCCTCTCTGCATCTCCCGGTTCCATGTGTCCCTGTGTTGGTAAGTGTGTGCGTGTGTGTCTGTGTTGGTAAGTGTGTGTGTGTGTGTGTGTGTGGGAGGAGGGTCTGATTGTGTCTGTCAGTGTTGGTAAGTGTGTGTGTGTGAGTGAGTGTGTCTGTGTGTATGTCTGTTGGTAAGTGTGTGTGCGTGTGTCTGTGTATGTCTGTGTTGGTGTGTGTGTGTAATTGTAATGCATATGTGTGTTACATGGATTATGTGCATGTATATGTTGTATATTTAGTGGTTTTATTATATGTTTACTATAAATGTGTATTTGTATATGGTATGTGTGTCTTACACTAATGTTGCATGTTTGGTATGTGTATATGGTATAGTGTTTGTGTGTATTTATGCGAGGGGAGGTAGGAGAGAGAGAGGATGGGGGAGGAGAGATGATGATGAGGATGAGGAGGAGGAGAGGAGAGGATGGGGAGAAATGATGAGGGTTATTGATGATGATGAGGGGGAGACATGATGATGACGATGAGGGATGATGAGATAGAGCAGGGGAGCGCAATCTTTTTCTCCTGCGCCCCCCTTCCGGCTCCCCGCTCTCCAACGCTCCCCACTCCCCTTACCTTGGTTCCGGCATTCTCGACGTCATGACATCATGTTGCCATAGCAACATGACGTTACATTGCCATGGCGACGCCTCTCCAGAAGCCGTCTGAACCAAGGTAAGTGACGTTTACACTTCGCCGCTTTCCTGGCATTTAATTTAAGTGCCTTCAGGAAGCGTGCAGGCCTCTGTAAACCCTACGCCCCCTGCAGATAATTTAGTGCGCCCCCCAGTTTGCGCACCCCAGAGATAGAGGATCAGAGAGAGGATGGTAGGTAGGGAGAAAACATTCTAGTCAGTATTAATATTAATGGGGCTCTGAATTTTTTTGGGCCCGGGAACCCGCGAATGTCTAGCTACACCACTGCCTCTGCAGTTGAGCAGCTTGTCCCCTTACCAACTAATCAAACATGTCACGGTTATGCAGTAAGAAAAGACAATGGACTTCAGTTTGCAGCTTCAGGCTTTCCCTCTGAGTCATTAAAACCAGAGACATAACATAAAACACAGACAAAGCTCAGTTTTTGTGTGTCTGTGTGTATGTCTGTGTTGGTAAGTGTGTGTGTTTATAAGTGTGTGTTGGTGTGTGTGTGTGTATTTGTAATTGTAATGCATATGTGTCACAGGGACATCTGGTAAGTTCCTTTGTGGAGATGGTTAATATGGATCTGGAGAATTCGTGTCGAACATATAAAATTAGGCATGATAATTTGAATGTTCAAGAGAAAGAGGCTGTTCAGAGTTGGAAAGTAATGCTTCTTTGTCATCAAGTCTGCAGATAAGGGTGTAGGCATTGTGGTCATGGACAAGGACTATTATATACAAGAGTCCATGAGACTATTGGGGAGGCAGGACCACATACCTCCCCCTTGCAGGTGACCCTTTGGTGCATTTTCAGGCAGAATTAGGGGATCTGCTGACTACTGGCTTGAATAGTGGGGCTATATGTCAGGATGAGTTTGAATTTTTGTCTATTCAGTTTCCTCGCACTCCTTTGTTTTATTTTATACCTAAAATTCACAAAAGTCTTACTTCACCCCCTGGTAGACCTATTATTTCTGGTATTTCTTCACTCACTTCTAATCGTTCCCAATTTATTGATCATCACTTACAACCTATAGTCACTGGTGTTAAATCCTATTTGCGAGACACGACACATATATTACAAATTTTGAAAGATATGGAAGGGCAGCCTGGTTATATATTGACTATGGCTGACGTTACATCTTAATATACTGTGATTGATCACAAACTAGGCTGCCAAGCCGTGTCTCGTATATTGGAAAATAGAAATAATTATTCTTCAATTAAAAGGAGTTTTTTGATGGACAGGAGTTGGTTTATTTTGACTCACAATTATTTCACCTTTAATTCATGTTATTACATTCAGAAATGTGGCACCGCTATGGGCACGAGGTTTGCTCCTAGTTATGCCAATCTGTTTATGGACAGTTGGGAGGAGGAATTTATTTGGAACAACTGTCCTCTAGGGGCGGGCCTGGTGCTCTGGCGGTGCTACATTGATGATGTGTTTTTTGTTTGGTCAGGCAGTCAAGCCTCACTGGATGCCTTTTGCACTTATTTAAATTGTAATCATCACAACCTTAAATGTACTTGCAATCACAGCACTGAGCACATTGATTTTTTAGATTTACACATTTATATTAATCAGAATACACTTCACACCAGGACTTTTTTCAAGCCAGTACAAGCTAATAATTATGTACGTGCAGATAGTCAGCACAACCCACAATGGCTGCGCAATATCCCTAAGGGCCAGTTAGTGCGCCTTAAGCACAACTGCTCTGAGGATGAGACTTTTAAAATGCAGGCAAAAGACCTAAAAAGTAAATTTCTTGAGAGAAAGTATCCAGAGAGTCTCTTAGATGAGGCATTTGAACAAGTTACTAAAATAGAAAGAGATACTTTACTCAAATATAATAATAAGAAAAAAGACACAACAGAAAAAAGTAATAATAAAGTTGCTTTTATTTCCCAGTATAACGAGATGGACCCTAAAATAAAACAGATTATAAACAAATATTGGCCCATCTTGTTAAAAGATGATATATTGGTGGACATTCTCCCAGAAAAAACCCAAATTATATTCTCTAAGGCTAATAATTTAAAATCTAAATTAGACCCGAGTTGTCCAGTTAAGCAACAGAAACAAAAACAGATAGGGGGTCCAAAAGGATTTTTCACTTGTGCGAAATGTGTGGCTTGCTCCCACAGTATGAATGCTAAACATTTTACATCTAATGTAACCTCTGGAAGCTATCCCATTAAGACATTTATTAATTGCCATTCCACCTTTGTAATATACTTGCTTCAATGCCCTTGTGGCTTGCAGTATGTTGGCAGAACTGGGAGAACCTTCCAGAGACGCATCTATGAGCATGTTTATAATATCAAGAAAGGATTGGTCACACATAGTGTCTCCCATCATTTTCTTTTGTGCCATAATAAAAATCCTTTTAGAAAGATGCAGTACACGGAGTTACTTTAATTAGCTGAATGAGCACTCAAAGGTTCCTAAATATTTTAGATGACACTGATTATATCACAGTAATTGATGTTTATTTACTCATTAAAAATCATAATCTGTCTTTAAACGACCGTGTATAAATACACTGTTTTTAAATATACACATTGTTTTTAAAACACTTATATCAACCATTTGGAGGTATAGGCACAGTCCATTGTCCCTACCACTAAGGGCTATCAACGGCAGCACTTACAGAGACACATAATAGTTTATTTTAATTTTACAATATTTAATTAATTCCAGGTGTTTTACCAATTAATTTAAAGGGGGCACCTATATATGCAGCACACAATGAGCATCCGGCAGGAACCTGACGAAGCTTATTGCGAAACGCGTTGTTCCCTGCCGGAGCTCATTGAGAGAGGGACCCAGCACACTGCAGGACATCCGGTACAGATCCCCTCTTCCGGTTCCACTGCCGGACGCGCCAGTGGGAGCAAGAACGGAGGAGGAGACCGTGCAGGAGTGTACCAAGCGGCTGATGCTGGGCATAGAATTTGCTATAGAGTGTGAGTGTGCTTTTTGTTTTTGTCTATTGCTATTTGTCTATTGCATTTTGTCTAGTTCATTGTGTCATAGATTGTTTTATACTTTTCACAACATGTATGCATGTTTTATGCTCATGTCTTCAATGTTTACCCACTAAAGACCTGTTATATTGTTAACCCTGGTTTGCACACATTCTTTTTGGTCTTCTGGGAAACGGGGAGAGGAGACACTCACACACCACACCTATCGGGGGATATTTTGCTGAGACGACCAGACACCATCCATACAGGACACCACCCTCTGAGGGCAAGAACTCACATTAGGCCGTGTGAGTTTTATGTATATTGAGACTCCATTATATGAGTCTGCATTAACCCACTACAGTCTGCGTTGAGGGAGAGACACCACACAAGCCCGTGTGAGTCACTGAATCCATATATTTATGTATTCTTTGATTAGATAGTGGAAAAACACCATCAACCCTTCCAGCGTATCCTCCTTCCACACCCATCCCTCCCCCCCCCTCCCATCCCCCACACATGTGGATATGATGCACTAATATTGTGTTTTATTCCCCTTTTTTATTCGTTTTTTATTCTATTTAACTCCATCCGGTTCCATCAATATCGTGAGGTCCATGAGGTTTGCGCTGACCATCTTTACACCACCACTGCCACGCTAAGAAGGACACGGGGTTACCTTCTTCAAGGTCAAGCGGCAACCACAAAATCATCAAAAAAAAGGGCCAGTATATATTTCTATATACTTTTTCACATCACAAACACAACTTCATATTCATATTTTTATTATTTTTAATAGAGTTAAGGCGTTGTAACTTTTGTTAGCCACACAATCTAGGGAGCGCCCCAGTCCAAACATCCTCTAGGCTTTTCTAATCCCTTCCTGGTGGCAGCACCCCATAAAAAATCTCAATATGGAAGAAGCAACCATAGAGATAGAAGACTTGGTCGAAATTAAAGAGAGTGTTTTCACAAAAAGAATTTTCAGATGTAATAACATAGAGAACAAAATGAGAGAAATAGAGTCAGCGGAGATGGGAGATGTAGAAACAATAAATAATGAATTCGACAAACTTGAGAATTTACTCAAGAAAGAGACCAAAAAGGTTTGGGACAAAGTCTACTTAGAAAAATACTTGGACATCAAACGTATCCCTAGGGGTCTACGGTTTGATAAAAAATCATCCTTTGAATTAGCAGACATAGAATACACTACCGACACACTTAATCCGAGCAGGGCTAGTTCCGCAAGCCAGGGGATGCCCCGGCTTGCTAGCCCCACTCCCTCGGCGTGCCGCGCGTCACCGATGCGCGGTCACGCGTCATCGGGTGTCAGCGCCCCCTGCACGCACGTCCAGGGCTCCCCGAGGGAGCCCTGGTGTCCCGCGATGTGGGGGACGGCGGCAGGGGGTTCCGGGGGACCCGGCGGACCCGGCAGCGGGAGGGAGAGCGCCCCGATCGGAGGGCGCTCTTCCGCTGCTTTGGCGCGCGCCCGGCACCCTCTGGCGCGCGCCAGGATACTGCTGCGGCCGAGAACGGGCAAATGCTCGAATAAACTCGGCCGCAGCAGTATAATGTCCAATGGGAGGAAACTATGGACGCTTGTTCATTCAGTCTAATGAAACTTATTATCAAACACCATACAAAGACCCTAATAGAAATTGATCGAGAACTTACACTAATTCAGAAAAGATTAGAAATTTCCACAGATAATCCCACCTTCCTAAGTAGGGACAAAAAACTAGCTGATGAAATAGACGCCATAGAAAAAAATCTTATAGAGTCTAAAAATAAAAAATTCAGACGAGACGAAGAAGACTATTTAGTGGGGTCTAACCCCAAATGGCAAAGGGTCACATTGGTCCCACCTAGCACCCCAAGGGATAGGAAAATGTTTGAATATAGGAGTAGAGAAGATAGCAACAAAAATCAAAATTCAAGACCCAACACATCGAGCTATCCAACAAAACCAGACAGGCACAAGAACTACTGTATCCCAAATATGAGAACAATAAAAATGTATCATTCAATACAGAGGCTAGACACATCCCACCAAGAGGGCAGGAAGTGGGCAATCTAGAAACCCCTAGAGAGAACAAAGAAACAAAAACCCACAGTATCGAAGACGTAGTTAGTCACAAAAGAGACGAGGCAAAGAAAAATGATAGAGACCGAGAGGAACAGTGGCAGAACCACAAGTACTATTCCAAAGCGAAGGACTATCAGGAAAGTTACCACAGAGCTAAGCCACCCACATACAACTACAGAGCGAGATCACCACTAGAACGTCGTGATAACAGGTATGAGAAAGAACGTAGCAGAGATAGGGATCGTAGATCACCTTACAAATACCATGGGTCAAATCGGGAATATAGAGAGAGACGGTATGAGAGAGAAGAGAGTCAAAGGAGACACTACCGGTCACCCCACAAACACCATAGGGAACAAAGCCAAAGAAGGGAACACAAATCCCCCTATAGGGAACAGAGGACAACATACAGAGAAAGACAGGATAATGAGCAGAGCTATGGGAGAGAGCAAAGATCACCCCGACCACATGCAGGGCATTTTTTAGAACAGGCCCAAGCAATAAAACCACCACCCCTAGCCACTCAGAATCGCTTCCTAGTCTTAGAAGACCAGAAAGAAACAGAAACCCCAAATACAAAACTCAGAAAAAGGCCACACGAGGAAAGCGGGGAGGAAGAAGGACACAGAAAAAGAGCAGCGATTTAAACAATATATTTAATCTGAGCAAAAAAGAACTTAACAGAGATGAATGCAACCTCATAAAAAAGGGGCTGAACTTCGCGCCAGTCGCTAAGGCGAATAGTTTCAATCTGTATATAGACGCACACTAATACATTAGACAGCTTACGCTCAAAAAATTCTTTATCTCAAAAGATGCACAAACAAGGGAGATAGTGAGCAATAATGCCAACGTGAATATAGAGAGGGATGATTTCAAACATTCAAACCTTAAAAATAAATCCAAATTCTATCCTAGCTGGGCGAAAGGCCATAATCTAGAAGTATTCCATCAGAAAATCCAGGAGGACTTCGACAGACTGACCTCTGGTACGACTAAGATAACTAAGAACAATCTAACACTAAAAGAGAAAATCGCATTACAAAACTTAGAGAAAGAAAAGGCAATTACATTCAAACAAGCAGACAAAGGGGGGGGGTAGTCATTATGGACACTGAATATTATAAGGGAGAAGCAGAGAGGATATTGTCGGACGACATCACCTATGCACGTCTGAAGACAAATCCGCATAAAGAATTCTGTGCAGAATTCCTCACTCTGCTAGATAAGGGCAGGACAACAGGAGACCTGAATGAAAAAGAATATGACTATCTAAATGTAAAATTCCCAGTTATGCCGATATTCTATTTTCTACCCAAAATTCATAAAGATATGAAAGCACCACCAGGTAGACCCATTATCTCTGGGATTGGCTTACTCACGTCGCGACTATCGGAATATATAGATGTATTTCTACAGCCATATGTTGCGGAGATGCGGTCCTATCTCAGAGACACCACGCAAATTCTAAATATATTAGAACAGATAGATTGGCAAGAAGACTACAAAATGTGCACTTGTGATGTAACTTCATTGTATACATCCATAAAACACGATGATGGAATTAAAGCCATCGAAAGGACACTAACAAACGATACAACTGTTAAAAGAGAACAACGACGCTTTATTTTAGAAAGTATTAATTTTATTCTTAAACATAACCTTTTTAATTTTGATGGAACCTATTTTTTACAAAAATGTGGAACAGCGATGGGTACAAAATTCGCACCAAGTTATGCCAACTTGTTCATGGACAGTTGGGAGACCGATACCATCTGGTCAGAACATGAATTTGGTGCGGATCTTGTCCTGTGGCGGAGATACATCGATGATGTGTTTTTTTATCTGGAAAGGCAGTAGTGAAAATTTGAACCACTTTCTAAACTATATTAACAATAATGAGAGGAATCTGGCTTTCACAACATGTATAGGAAACAATACAGTAGACTTTTTAGATTTAACAATTTACATAGAAGACAATATACTTAAGACTAAAACTTTCTTTAAAACAGTGGACTGTAACAATTACCTGCTTAACACTAGTTGCCACCATAAGAAATGGTTAAAAAACATACCCCCAGGACAGTTTCGCAGAATTAGGAGAAACTGTAGCGATGATCATGTTTATAGGGAACAATCCAATATTCTGAAGAACCGTTTCATTGCTAAAAATTATGATAACGATAAAATGGATATAGCAATAAGAGAGGTAGGGAAGCTTAAACGCAGTGAAATTCTAAAAACCAATCCACCAAAGCCAAAAGAGGAGTTTAGCATCGCTTTCTTAACACAGTTTAGCCAAGATGCAGGAAGCATACAACAGATCCTGAATAAACACTGGCATCTCCTACAGGGAGACCCCACCTTGAAAGATTACCTCCCAGAGAAACCTAAAGTTATCTATAAGAGGGCAGATAATATTAAAAGAAGGTTAGCACCAAGCCTTTTTAGGCCAGAGAGTAGGATAACAGGCCAGGATTCAAACTGGCTACAAAAAGTTAAAGGTTTCCACAGATGTACCACCTGTAAAGCATGCAAACAGGGAACAAAAGAGAAAATTCAATTTAGCTCAAAAACAACAGGAGAACAGTTTAAAATCGCCAGTTTCATCAATTGTAAATCTGAATTCGTAGTCTACCTTCTAAATTGCCCCTGTGGACTCCAGTATGTAGGGCGTACTAGTCGACCACTACGGGTACGCATTCTGGAGCACCTAGGGAACATTAGACGGAAACTAATGACGCATAGTGTATCAAAGCATTTTGCGCTACATCACCAAGGAGATCCATCGGGCCTTGAATTCAGGGGCATCGAAGTAGTCCCCCCACATTGGAGGGGAGGGGACAGACTGACAACCTTATCTAGAAAAGAAACTTTTTGGATCTATAAGTTGAAAAGCCTGGCACCCACAGGCCTCAATGTAGAGATAGACATTGCAGCCTTTCTTTGAACACACATCTTTCTGTTTCCATTTCCCTTTTTTTCACATTTAAACTTTTTTACAAACTTTTTTAACACACACTGATCCATTTCCTATCCAATCTTGAATAGGAGTGCACGTCTCAAATATGAATCCACCTTGAACCAGCCCTCGAAGACCAAACTGATGCATACCATCGTGACAACTGATGAACACACCTAGTTTAATAAATTGTAAACTGAATTGAAGTAGAAACTTGTTATCAATAACCTGCACTATACGTTTTGATTGTCAAAATCACCTATGTAATTGTATTACACTAGCAAAAAACTATGTTTATGTCCTTTTAGGTGGTTGGAAAAAAGAGGATTTCTACTTTTACTTTTTTAAATATTTTTTAAATATTGTTTAAATATTTTAAGTGTTTTAAGTATTTTTTAAAATATTTTTTAAATATCTTTTTAAATATACTTTTGCAAATATATTGTGTGTCACACTACCTACAGTGTGGAAGAAATACTCAGCCACAATCAGTCTCAATTATGAAATGACAATGTTGATGTAATTTCCACATTCAGCCACATGGTGGCACCATTGTATTACAAATGAAAATGAAGAGATTTTTACTGACAGCAAAATGTTTTAGAAAGATGCAGTACACGGAGTTACTTTAATTAGCTGAATGAGCACTCAAAGGTTCCTAAATATTTTAGATGACACTGATTATATCACAGTAATTGATGTTTATTTACTCATTAAAAATCATAATCTGTCTTTAAACGACCGTGTATAAATACACTGTTTTTAAATATACACATTGTTTTTAAAACACTTATATCAACCATTTGGAGGTATAGGCACAGTCCATTGTCCCTACCACTAAGGGCTATCAACGGCAGCACTTACAGAGACACATAATAGTTTATTTTAATTTTACAATATTTAATTAATTCCAGGTGTTTTACCAATTAATTTAAAGGGGGCACCTATATATGCACACACAATGAGCTACCGGCAGGACCGACAAGCTTATTGCGAAACGCTGTTTCCCTGCCGAGCTCATTGAGAGAGGGACCCGCACACTGCAGGACATCCGGTGCAGATCCCCTCTTCCGGTTCCACTGCCGGACGCGCCAGTGGGAGCAAGAACGGGAGGAGACCGTGCAGAGTGTACCAAGCGGCTGATGCTGGGCATAGATTTTGCTATAGAGTGTGAGTGTGCTTTTTGTTTTGTCTATTGCTATTTGTCTATTGCATTTTGTCTAGTTCATTTTGTCTAGATTGTTTTATACTTTTCACAACATGTATGCATGTTATGCTCATGTCTTCAATGTTTACCCCATAAAGACCTGTTATATTGTTAACCCGGTTTGCACACATTCTTTTTGGTCTTCTGGGAAACGGGGAGAGGAACACTCCACACACCACACCTATCGGGGGATTTTTGCTGAGACGACCAGACACCATCCATACAGGACACACCCCTCTGAGGGCAAGAACTCACTTAGGCCGTGTGAGTTTTTTATGATATTGAGACTCCATTATATGAGTCTGCATTACACTACACCGTCTGCGTTAGGGAGAGACACCACACAAGCCCGTGTGAGTCCTGAATCCATATATTTATGTATTCTTTGATAATAGTAGAAAACACCACCATCAACCCTTCCAGCGTATCCTCCTTCCACACCTATCCCCCCCCCCCCCCTCCCATCCCCCACACATGTGGATATGATGCACTAATATTGTGTTTTATTCCCCTTTTTTATTCGTTTTTTATTCTATTCAACTCCATCCGGTTCCATCAATATCGTGAGGTCCATGAGGTTTGCGCTGACCATCTTTACACCACCACTGCCACGCTAAGAAGGACACGGGTTACCTTCTTCAAGGTCAAGCGGCAACCACAAAATCATCAAAAAAAGGGCCAGTATATATTTCTATATACTTTTTTACATCACAAACACAACTTCATATTCATATTTTTATTATTTTTAATAGAGTTAAGGCGTTGTAACTTTTGTTAGCCACACAATCTAGGGAGCGCCCCAGTCCAAACATCCATTAGTTCTCTTAAGCTAGCCAAAACGCCCGACCCCGCCGGATTCTCCAACGCTTACTATAAAACATTTTTGCCGATTCTCTCCCCCTATCTCCTAGATATGTTCAATTCTTTCCTGCAAAGGGAACTGATCCCCTCTATAATCACTGCGGCAAACCTAGCTATTATCCACAAGCAGGGCAGAGACCCCCTCCTTTGTGGCAATTATAGACCAATCTCCCTACTAAACACTGATCTTAAAATCTACAGCAAGATCTTGGCATACAGGCTTAACCCAATTCTCCCACATCTCATTCATATAGATCAAGTAGGATTTGTATCAGGTAGACAGGCCACTGACAACACCCGCAAAATTGTGGATATCATAGACCATGTGCATCTCACAGGAACTAAAGCAATGATCCTCAGCCTCGATGCAGAAAAGGCGTTTGACAGGATCAAATGGTCCTTTTTAGATCAAACAATGCTGAAGTTCGGCTTCAGTGGCCCCTTCCTGCAGGGGGTCAGAGCCCTGTACCAAAACCCAACAGCATATGTTAAAATATCAGGTGGCTATTCGGACCCAATTACGATCAGAAACGGGACCAGACAGAGTTGCCCTCTTTCCCCACTACTATTCGCCCTAACAATCGAACCACTGGCGGCCACAATAAGAGAAGATACTGCACCGACACACTTTATTCGAGCAAATACCCAGTATGTACCTGGCAGATACCTGGAATGCGCCGCTCCTCACCTCTGACAAGCCCCGTTGCGTTTGCCTTCCCAGCCTGGGTTCATGCCTGGCTGACAGGCGGCTGATCTGTTTAATGATAATGATTAGGATTTAATAGGCTGCAATGCTTCGCGTGTCTACCAGATGGCATAAATTCATGAATTGTAATGCAGTATATATATATATACTGTGCAGTATTGCAGCCAGCGGGAATAAAATGCTTCAATCCCTGCCTGGAAAATAACCCAATGCACTCGGGCAGAAAACAGTCACAAACCTCAATACACCCGGGTATACCCGAATTCGTGGGACTAGCCGAGCTCGAATAAAGTGTGTCGCCAGTGTATTTGCGCTGACCATCTTTACACCACCACTGCCACGCTAAGAAGGACACGGGGTTACCTTCTTCAAGGTCAAGCGGCAACCACAAAATCATCAAAAAAAAGGGCCAGTATATATTTCTATATACTTTTTCACATCACAAACACAACTTCATATTCATATTTTTATTATTTTTAATAGAGTTAAGGCGTTGTAACTTTTGTTAGCCACACAATCTAGGTAGCGCCCCAGTCCAAACATCCTCTATAATAAAAATCCTAAAGGTTTGCGCTGCCAGGCCATTGAAGTGGTTCAGCCCAGTCTAAGAGGTGGGAGTAGATTAAGACAGGCAAGTATGCGTGAAGCATACTGGATTTACGAACTAAAAACACTATCCCCTAGAGGGCTGAACATAGACTTCGAATTAAAAGCCTTTTTATAATATGATATATTATGTTCATTTTCTGTCAGCCCCACTATTTATTATTTTAAGATTCAATTTTAAATGTTTTAATGTTTTTATGTTTCTATGTGCTGTTTAATGTTGTGTAATGTATGTTTAGCAAGCTTTGATGTTGTCTAGCTCTGACCATGGCAATTGATGGGTTAAACTAACACTGTGTCATCTAATTAGCCAATTAGAACCACCCATGCAGTGCATTTAAACTGCTGGTTGTCAGGGCAAGTCACATCCCTGAGGAAGTGCACGCATGTGCATGAAACGTCGTTGGGAGATTATTCTGTTTTTAGAGCTGTCTGTTTGGTTGTGGAGGATATTGGCAGCAGTTGTGTAGGCTGTTGGGAGAAAGGAGAGGAAGAGGAGCAGCGATTTCGGTAACACCGCGGCGTGTGACGTCACATCCACCTGGAAGTTCTGGTTTTCGTGCGACCCAACATCCATCCCCCACACGAGGCAATCCCTAAAGGAGCTCCAGTTATCATCAGAGAGGAGCACCTGAGCGATCTTCAGCTTCACTGCTTTTACCATCTACTGTCCTGTAAGTAGGGTTTCAATTTTACCCCTCTGGACATAAGTGCTGTGGGGGGTAGACGACTTGCTTCTCCCTTTTGTATTTGGAGCCTTGTGAGATCCATTTTTCTTGGAGGTTGAAGGGTAGCTTCTCCAGGATGGGTCTCACTCCACGAGCTGAGTCTAGGACGTTGAGACCTATTAAGGAATGGTCTCTCCTTGCGAACTCCAGTTCTTGCAGCAGGTCCCCGAGCTCTCGTAACTTCGAGTAGTCTTTGGTTGTGATCTTGGGGAAGCTTTCGACTCTTTTGAAGAGCGAATCCTCGACTGCTTCGGGGCTGCCGTAGGACTCTTCTAGCCTTTCCCACACTAGGTCAAGACCTACTTGGGGTTGGTGCGCGTTTACCGCCCGCAGTCTATTCGCGTGCTCTCTGGATTCGTTCCCCAGGAACTTGAATAGCAGGTTGAGCTCTTCCCTTGCTGAGAAGTCCAAGCTGTTGATTGCGTCTTTGAACGTGAACTTCCACGTCCGGTAGTTCTCAGGGCGGTCGTCGAAGCTGGTGAGTCCTGCTTGCACCAGGTCACGCCGGATCATGTACTTGACTATGTCTGTCAGGTCTGAGGCCTCGGCGTGTTTGTCCCGTTCTGAGGTAGTTGCTGGGAGGGTTCGTGCGTTCGCCTCTTCCTTGGCGTGGACGCGTGATGACTGCTGGTCGGTGTGAGGGGCTATGTTTTCCCATGTGGGTGTACCTGGGTGGCGAGCCTGTTGTAGTGCATCCGTGTGCGCGCTGGCGTGTGGATCACTGTTGCAGCTGTGGCTATCCCAGGCAGCATGTACCATTGAAGGAATAGCGTCTTCTCCTCGTGGGCCTAGCAAGTCTTTGGTGACTGTGGAGTCACTCTCTCCGTATAGAGATGGTGCGCTTGTGTTTACGCTGAAGAGGCTCCTTACGTAGTCTTCAGTGCGTTGGACTGGATTCTCTGAGGCAATCCGTCTGTACGGTTGCTCCCCGCCATCCTGTTGCGCGGCTGCTTCTAGGACTTCAGCTTGGGCTATGGCGGCAGCGGCTTCCTTCTCTTGATTAAGTGCCTCTAGTTCCGCATCAAATTCGGCTTTCCTACGCGCAGTGGCTGCGACAGTAGCGGCAGCAGTGGCCGTAGCGGCGGCAGCAGTGGCGGCAGCAGTGGCCACAGCGGCGGCGGCATTAACAGCGGCTGTCTGTTCCTCCTCTTCTATGCACGCTCTTCCTGCTCTTATGGCTGCCTCTCTGCGACTATATTCGGCACTGGCACGTGCAGCCTCTGCAGAGGCTAGCGCCTTAGGGGGTGCACGTATGTGCATGAAACGTCGTTGGGAGATTATTCTGTTTTTAGAGCTGTCTGTTTGGTTGTGGAGGATATTGGCAGCAGTTGTGTAGGCTGTGGGGGGAAAGGAGAGGAAGAGGAGCAGCGATTTCGGTAACACCGCGGCGTGTGACGTCACATCCACCCGGAAGTTCCGGTTTTCGTGCGACCCAACATCCATCCCCCACACGAGGCAATCCCTAAAGGAGCTCCAGTTATCATCAGAGAGGAGCACCTGAGCGATCTACAGCTTCACTGCTTTTACCATCTACTGTCCTGTAAGTAGGGTTTCAATTTTACCCCTCTGGACATAAGTGCTGTATCCTCCGAACCCAGTATTTCAATGTTAATAAATAGCTTTTTGTTAGGATTATAGCCTTGCTAGTGTCTGTCTGTCATTGTGTGTTATGTTTGTCATGTGCGAGTTTTTAATGTTTTAATGTCAACTTTGTTGGCGTACTGCACTATTATCTGTTTGTTTTCTTCTCTTTTTCACATATTGCACTATTATTTGGTGTGAGCCGTTCGTTGACCCCTTCACTGCCTGTTTGTTCAAGGACACTTTTGGGACTTTTCAAGAGACGGTTTGGTTATTATTATCTAAAGGACTGATTTGGCGCCGGCAATTCTTTCTTTTCTCTGTAGTTCCACAAAACACTGATTGAAAACCCTAGGCATGGAACCAACTTGTTCTGCCATGTGATAGCTTTTTGTATTAGTCATTTTACTTTAACAGGGGAAAAAATCTCCTTCACCATCACATGTCTCACTCAGTAAGCTGCAAATGAAAACAAAATCATCAGCAAGATGTATTAGAAAGCTATTTTAGGTTTCATGGTTTTATCACTTTGACTTTTGACCTTGATGGAAGGGAGGCGGTGTTGTGGGTTAGAGAGGGTGTTTTGATGCTCGAGCAGCCCCTGTTCCATAAACCCTCTGTTCCTGTCTTGCAATGGAAAGCAAAACCAGAGAGTGAGACAGGATGATTAATCTTTGCTGGGAGAGGTCAAGTTTATGTTGCTCTATGTGTGTCAGAGATTCATTGATCTTTTGCTGAAGATCCCTGCAAGGAGCCGGAGAAGAGGAAATGTGGATGACCCTTTGGGGGAAACGAGAACTGACAGCAGTTGACTCTGGTGCAGATGTGCAGAGAGTAACCAGATCAGTGGTATGTCTTCAGCGCATTCTATAGGAGCAGGTGTCAGAGCAGGTGGTAGGGGAACAACTATGCTTTGGAGGGGAACAGAACAGAGAACAATATGTACAGAGGAAGAAGTGAAGAAGCAGTTTAGGCCTATAATTACTAAGCAGTCTTCTGCCATAAGACCCCTTTCACCTAGTGCAGGGGTCATCAAACTCTTAGTCCAACAGAGCCAAATATGAGTAGCACTACAATTTAGAATTTTTCAAAGAGCCATAAATATATCATCATCATACACCCCCCCCCCCCCCTCTCTCCCTCACAATCAGGCTGGCCCCCTCATCACATCAGGCTGCCCCCCATCATTATTCCCCCCAATCACATCAGGCTGCCCCCCATCATTATTCCCCCCAATCACAGGCTGCCCCCCCATCATTATTCCCCCCATCACATCAGGCTGCCCCCCCATCATTATTCCCCCCATCACATCAGGCTGGCCCCCCATTTTATTCCCCCCATCACATCGATGCTCCCCTCCCCCCCCCCACCCCCCCCCCATCATTTTCCCACCATCACATCAGGCGGCTGCCCCCATCATCATCCCCTCCCCCATCAACTCATCTCCACTGGCCCCCGATCATCATCTTCTTCCCCCCCCCCCCCCAGCAACAAATGCTGTCCTTACCTTATTAGGCAGGATTGCGACTTCTGTCTCTGCCAGGTGTGTGGCTCCGCTCACGCTCTCATCTCCATTGGACCTGCCCAGCCACCGTCCAGTCTCCAAGCGCCGTTTGCATGCTTGCGTGTCAGCGCTCCACGCGCTTGCTTCCGTCATGTCCCCCACGCGCTTGCTTTCAGTATCCATATGCCCCCCAGCGCTTGCTTCCACCGCATCATGCGCACCCCATGGCGCTTGCTTCCGCATCAACGCCACCCCATGGCGCTTGCTCCGCATCATCATGTGCCCCCCGACGCGTTGCTTCCGTACATCACTGCGCACCCATGCGCTTGCTTCCGCATCATACGCCCCCCACGCGCTTGCTACCGCATCATGGTCGCACCGGCCCCACAGCCGAGGTTGCAGGCTTCCGCATCATGCGTCCCCCAACCGTGCTTTGCCTTCCGACGCTATCTAATGCAGACAAGCCCGGGACCAGGACAAAAAACCTATGGAGAGACCGCACATGGACGTGGGGAACCGCAAGTGGTGCTCCTGCCTGTGGTTTACGACCCGAGCGCTAGTGGTTAAATGATGAGTGTTGGAGAAAAAAGCCTTGTGGGTGTGGATTTAGGCAACCATATAGCAAGTTCTACATCTTGTATTTATTTTACTGAGTATTCTCGTTATATATCGGAAATTTGCTTTTATGTGCTGTGTGTCCTGCTTGCTATTTGGGGACGCTTAAAGAAAGCAAATAAAAACATGCGGCAGATTAGCATCCACTACATATCCCTATAAGTATTTTAATTTGCCTTGACATGTACCATTCCACCAGGTGTCATGCTAGGGAATAAGCCTCTCCTTACTAATCACTCTGATACACATGAGTCATTCTTTATATCTGTAGCCGCATGTGCTCTTGGGGCGCTCTACCCCTTGCCTGCCATTATCCCGCAGCGGCAGGAGCACAGAGGAAATCCTTCCTCGCAGTGGGCCGGACTGGGTCAGAGGGCGGGCCCTGAGATGCAGTAGAGAGGACAGAAGGGAAATGCCTTCCTCTGCAGAGCCTCCGTAGGTGGGTTTGGCTATGTCCAGGGGGCGGGCCTCAATTAGTCAGGGTGGGGTCAGGTTGCAGCCTGAGATACAGGCTGGGGAGGTAGAGGGAGGGGAGGGGTTAAAGCACCAGGGGAAACAACAGACATGAAAGCAAAAGGATACCAGGAGGAAGAGAACATAAGAGAAAATGAAGTGTGGCCAGTTCCCCTTAGGTCCCCACTGGCTCCGCTTACCTCCGTTGCGACCGAGGAGCGTGCGGTGCTTACCGGAGGCTGCAGGACAAGGCGGGTGTTGGAACAAGACCATAGTCGCCAGGAGGCCTCCGGCGGGTCCCCATGGCAGAGCGCTGCCATCTGGGATGTGCTGGCGCATGACGCGAGATGGTGCGCAAGAGCAACATCCAGCAGGCATTACATAGGCGCAAGTGCAAGAAAGGTGTGTGAGACGCTCCTATAGAAGGTCAAATATAAATTTAAACGTTTTTATAAAAATGCTCTTATGTAAATTGTGAATATATAAATTATAAATAAATGTGAATAAAATTAGACTTTCGCAGCTCAACCCTCTAAGGAGAAGATCCAATTACTTCCTGTCATTGATTGTAGAAAGAAGCTTTGGGAGCGCAGATGTCACCATATGTGGGGAGAAAAATGAAAAGATATAGTGTAGTATGTTCTACACACGCATGACATACTCAAAGGCTAACACGGCGCCAAATAAACAAGGTTTAACAGTAGGAGGCATCCGAAGATTCCAGCGGTGCACAAACTTGTAGAGATGAGAGACCAGCAAGGTGTATTAAAATGAATTTATTTTGAAAAACTATGGTAATGGGGACACCTCTGACGCGTTTTCGGACCTGCGTGGTCCTTAATCATAGAGCTCTATGATTAAGACCACGCAGGTCCGAAACGCGTCAGAGTGTGTCCCCATACCATATGTTTTTTCAATAAAATTTCATTTTTAATCACCCCTTGCTGGTCTCTCATCTGCACAAGTTGTGGCACCGCTGGAATCTTCGGATACTTCCTACTGTTTATTGCACACCGAGCGTGGATGCCGCACAGGATAACAGCCATATGTTGAGTATTGTATGTCTCCCTTCATTGAGACTGGAATGACCGGTAACAGTGCGGAACACAAGGGTCATGTAGGGCGCAATCCTACAAAGTAACGGTACGTTAACCCCATTCATGTTATTTGTTCATATGTGATAGATTCATGTACAAGCACTGGGTCCAATACCTAAAAAGTTATGGTTATAGGCTGACTCCATAACAAATAAGGATTTTTATTATCTACTGAAGTTCTGACGAGATTGAGCACTGTTTTTTGGGACTCTTGCCCCATAACTACATTAACACAGGTTTAGAGTTTATGTGGGCCGCAAAAACCAAAAACTTCAATTTTTCATAGAAACTTAGGTTTATTAGAAAAAAACGTATATAAAAAAGAACGATAAAATTAATGTTTTTTTCCTGACACTTGTCATCTCCGATTCCTCTCTCCTCTCACTCTCCTCTCCTCTCCCTCTCCGACTCTCTCTCTCATCCCTCGTCCGACTCTCTCTCCCTCTCCGACTCTCTCTCCTCCTCTCCACTCCCTCCCTCCTCTGACGACTCTCTCCCTCTCTCTGACTGACTCTCTCCTCTCTCGACCTCCCTCCCCCTCTCTCTGACTGACTCTTCCCTCCTCTGACTGACTCTCCCTCTCCTCTCTACGCTCCCCTCGGACTGACTCTCCCTCTCTACTGACTCCTCCCTCTCTCCCTCCTCTGACTGACTCTTCCCTCTCTCTCTCCTCCTCCTCTGACTGCTCCCCTCTCTCTCTGGACTCTCACTCATCTCTCTGACTTCACTCTCTCTCTGATCTCACTCTCGCTCTCTCTGACTCTCACTCTCTTCTCTCTGACTCGCATTCTCCTCTCTCGATCCTTCATCTCGTCTCTCTCTGACTCTCGACTCTCTCTCGACTCTCTCACTCTCTCTGTCTGACTCTCGCTCTTGACTCTCTCCTGACTCTCTCTCTCCGACTCTCCCCTCCTCCTCTCTCCACGTACTCATCCTCCAACTCCACTCCTCTCGACTTCTCCTGACTGCTCAACTCTCCTCTGACTGACCTCTCACTCTCTCGACTGACTCTCCCTCTCTCTCCTCTCTCCTGACTGACTCTCCCTTCCTCTCTCTCTGACTGACTCTCCCTCTCTCTCTGACTCTCACTCTCTCTCTCTGACTCTCACTCTCCTCTCTCTGACTCTACTCTCTACTCTCCTCTCTCTGAATCCTCTGACTCCCCGACTCTCTCTACTCTCAAACAGTTGGGGGGAACCTGTAACAGGAGTTCCCATGTTCAAGTATGTGCCTCTATCCGCAGTGTGGTGGTTTAACTGCTGGTAGTCAATTAACAACAATCACCTGCCTACTTAGATTGAGCTTACAAAAGCCTGTCTTTTTGGACAGGAAGTGAGACCCTTAGCTCATACCTGAGCTGACTTAGGAACAGAGCAGAGATTGTCTTTGACTCTCACAACTTGTCTTGAGCTCTGCCAGAAGACCACGCTAGCTTCTTCAAGACACAGGGAAACTTCTAAACCTAAGCGGACACCCTGAGGGAAAGGTACCTGAACCAGGAGATAAGATTTTCCCCCCCAAACCACAGGAACAGATAGACTTTCATTAAAGACTTCTTATATCTGTTTATTTCTGCTAAATGTTTTTGGGGCTGGGAGACATTCTTAATCTAAGGGAGTTGTGAACTGCATAGTTATTTCACTAGAAATACTCCCAGTGAATAAAGCTTTGTTTCCTCTTGTTGATGTTTTCTTGATGTTTGAGATAGTTTTGATGTCGATATGGAGTTGATAAAGGCAGGAGCATAAAAAGCCTTATTTAATTTCACATAACGAGTCTCCCTTGCAGTACCTCTTTGATCGTCCCCGCCCACAGATACCCAATAATAATTATGTACATTCCATTGTTCCATTGTTTTCCATGATAATCTTTCTTGATCAAAACCTACTTCTTTTCTAAAATTCCAGAAGGTTTATATTAACCAATCCATATCTTTTGAAACAAATCAATGTATGAATTAGACAAACAGTGAGTAACAGTCAGGTTATGTGCAAAAGTATGAAACCCTGGTATCAGACTAATTAGGATAATTGGAGTCAGATGTAAATAATTAGGTAGATCTTTCGGTGTGATTTGGGAGTAAGGTCATACCATGGTCAAATGAAATCTCTGACCTCAGAAAAGCAGTTATTGATGCTCATCGATCTAGAAAGGGTTACAACCCAATTCCCAGGGTTGGGATGGAGTCGACAGTCCAGTGGTCAGACATGAGAACGTTCAAGACCACTTTAACGAGATCGTCGCCCTAACCAAAATCTCCCCAAAAACAAACCGGCAAATCATACAGGAACTCACAAGAACCCAAGAGTAACATCCAAGAATCTGCAGGCGACTTTCCCTTGGCTAATGTGAGTTTTTCATGACTCAACTATCAAAAAAGACTGAACAAGAATGTGTTTCATGGAATGATAGCCGGAGGAAAGCCTGCTCTCAAAAAGAACATTGCTGCCATCTGAATTTGCCAAAGACACATAAATGACCACAAGACTTCTGAACATGTTTTTTGGACAAGACGAGTCAAAATTAGAACATTTTGGCCTCAATGAGACATTATATTTAGCGAAACCAAACACTGCCTTCGAAGAGAAGAACCTCATCCCAACAGGTTGGTGGGAGTGTGATAGTTTGGCGCGGCTTGCCATCATTGACACACCATCACTACTGCATTGTATCAGAAGATTCTAGAGGAGAATGTCAGGCCATCCGTCCATGAGCTAAACTGAACCTAAAGTGGTTATGCGCAGACAATTATCCTAAACATACAAGCGATTCACATAAAATGGCTTAAGAAATTCACGCGTCTTGAATGGCCTAGCCAAATCTGGACCTAAACCACTTGAATGTTGTGGCAGGACCTGAAGCGAGCTGCCCATGCAAGGAATCTCAAATTCACTGAGTTGAAGCATTTCTGTAAGGAAGAAGGGCCAAAATTCCTCAAACCATTGTGAGAGACTGACAACAGTTACAGGAAACGCTTAGTTGGAATCATTGCTGCTCAAGGGGCGCGACAGGTATGACTGAATCTAAATGTTCACTACGGCCATTCTTCACACATGGGTATTGAATGTTCAATCAATCTGTTGTAATATCTGTGAAAAAGTATCAGTTTTTATTTCATTGTTTACAGTTTATCTTTATTATTATTAGATCTGACGATGTAGGAATAAAGACTTCGTTAGGATCTAATAAAATGTTAGGTTTCAATATGTGAACATCCTAAGGGGTTGACAAACTTTTTCTCGTCACTGTACATCTTTCCACCACTCTAAATTGCTCCTTTCTGGTTTTTATGCACCTGACTTGATATACATGTCGCTTTGAACCACTGCTTTTTCCCTTTGCACTTAGCTTCCTCCACACTGCGGAGAACTTCTCACTTACAGTAAGCTCTTTTCCATTTCTCCAACTCTTCTTTTACTCACTTGGCACCCAGTTTTCCCACGCTTCATGCTGTCTCCCCCCTGTCACAGTCACGGTCATATGAGTCTGTTCAGCATGGGCACAGTAGCCCGATTTGTATTGTACACTTTTCAGTCTTAATTGATTCTTCTATTCTGTATTTTCTGGGTAAGCAGATTGGAGCACTGCAACAGCACAGGCATGCACTTATAGGACCTATAGGATGAATTGCACAAGTAGCTTCCTTCACATTCCTGTAGCGTCTTTGTTGCTGACATTTTCTAACATTTGACTGGAGCTAATCACACATTTCTTCCAAAGTTTCATACTTCTTCATTTGTCATTGCATTCTACAAACTAACTGAAGAACACAGGTTGCTTTCTTTCTGCAATAAAGCTGATGAGCTTTCATTCCTCTAAGGCAGTCTGCATTACGACAGCTGCGAGCGTTTAAGCAATAGCTTTCTCCTCCATTCTTGCTTGGACATAACCTCTGTAACATTCTAAAGTGTTAGAATGCTCTCTTCTTTCTGAACAGTCAGCTCTGATCGGATACAGTTCAAACTGAAGATGCAAGGACTTGCTCTTTTCCTGCTCCAAAGTGCCCTCTGCTTCTTCCAGTGCTAGTTGCACTTCTATTTTCTGCTTCCACTACTTCTTCTTCACATTTTCTACTTCGTGGAGCTTTTTTCTCTCTCACTGACTTGGTCAGTCAAGTCAGGAACCTCTCTTTCAGACTTCTTTTTCATAGGGATCCTTAAGTTATACACCTCTGTTGCTGAGACTGTGGACCTCCTTTTGAGAGACCTCAAGCTCTGTTCTGGGATTTAGACCCCTTTCTGAGAGCCCCCATACTTCTGCTTCCGTCAGTCATGAGCTGGTCGACAAGACTTTGTATCTTGAGCAGCAGCACGTTTGACCTCTCCGAATTAGTAGTCGCATCCTCCAACTCACTATGCAAGAGACACTCTGTCTTCTCCAAGTTGCATACTCATGTTTATCTATGAACAGGCGCCTCTGTTAGCGTGGTTTTAGGTTCTAGCTCCTTTTCCAGTCATTAACTTAATGAAGTCAGAGTCATCCCTTGCTGATTAAAGTGCCTGGTTAATGGATTCATCACTCTTCTGCTCATCTTTTCCTTTGCGGACATTCCCATGGTGATTGTGTCAGTCACTAGGCTGCAGAACACGTTCTTTGTAAGCATACTTTCTGGAGCGAAGGGTCATCGTTAAATGTTGCTGCAAATTCATGTTAAATTGAGAACCTCTTTTCTTTTTCTTCTTTTTTTCTTTGTTGGTAATCTGTCTCTTTTCCACAGGGGAAAGTGAAATTTCTCTCTGCATACAATTTCCTTGACCCCCAGCCAATTGCTTCTGTTACAGTTGTTTGACTGGCTGGAAAAAAATATTTCTCTGCAGCTGGTACAGCTCTCTTGGGGGTCACATAAAAATCATCATCAGTAGGCCTGAAGGGACACTTTTTGTGTGATCGGCTCATTACACAACATACATAAAATTCTCCCATCCGGTGCTTCATGTGTATTATTCACACTGACCACAGAAGGCGCTATTCAATCAAACTTTTCTATACCCAGACCTTTCAGTGTGCTGCTGCATTCTCCACCATATGTGTTAAAAGTCCCTACAGGGAGTTCTGACTTTTGTCGGGTCCTCATTATAGCACAGTCTTTTAGGGTAAATAGAAAACAGATCAAAGTTATTAGGTTTTCAGCTTTTGCCTGGTTTATTCCCCCCATGGAGGGGCCTGCAGCATAAAATCCAAACAAACAGAAACAAAATCCTAGCTCAAATGAGCTCTAACTGGACAATTCTAAAAAAGCCCTCTACACAGGGGCATAGCTATAGCCTGGGCAAAGCCTGGGGGCCCACCACTCTTGGGGGCCTGCCCTCCCCCCTGTCGGTGGCCCATCTGTCTCTCTTCGAAGGGAGACAGGCTTAGGCGGGTAGGAGAGAGCGAAGAGAGTTGGCTCGGAGTGCAGAGATATCCCAGAATGAGGAGGGAGGTTGGAGGTCTTTCTGCTAACACCTCTTCCGGCAGCAGGTACGCTGCGGGCAACCCATTGCTGCTCCTCTTCTGCATCTCCGGTTCCATGTGTCTCTTGTGGTAAGTGTTGTGCGTGTTGTGGCTGTGTTGGTAAGTCTGTGTGTGTGTGTGTGTGTGTGTGGGAGGAGGGTCTGATTGTGGTCTGCAGTGTTGGTAAGTGTGGGTGTGTGTGTGTGTGAGTGCATGCGTGCATTGCGTGTGTCTGTGTGTATGTCTGTGTTGGTGTGTGTGTGTGTGTGTATTTGTAATGTAAGCATGTGTGTGTTTACATGGATTATGTGCATGTATATGTTGTATATTTAGTGGTTTTATTATATGTTTACTATAAATGTGTATTTGTATATGGTATGTGTGTCTTACATAATGTTGCATGTTTGTTATGTGTATATTGTGTAGTGTTTGTGTGTATATATGCGAGGGAGGTATGAGAGAGAGGATGGGGAAGAGAGATGATGATGAGGAGGAGGAGGAGGAGGGGGAGGAGATGATGATGAGAGGGATGGGGAGAATTGAGGGTTATTGATGATGATGAGGGGGGACATGATGATGATGATGACATGAGGATGATAGATAGAGCAGGGAGCGCAATCTTTTTCTCCTGCGCCCCCCTTCCACTCCCCGCTCTCCAAGCTCCCCACTCCCCTTCCCTTGGTTCCGCGCATTCTGAGACGTCAGACATCATGTTGCCATAGCAACATGACGTTACATGCCATCGAACGCCTCTCCAGAAGCTGCATGAACCAAGGTAATTGAAGTTTACACTTCACCGCTTTCCTGGCATTTAATTTAAGTGCCTTCGGGAAGCGTGCAGGCCTCTGTAAACCCTACGCCCCCCGCAGATAATTTCGTGCGCCCCCCAGTTTGCGCACCCCAGAGATAGAGGATCAGAGAGAGGATGGTAGGTAGGGAGAAAACATTCTAGTCAGTATTAATATTAATGGGGCTCTGAATTTTTTTGGGCCCGGGAACCCGCGGATGTCTAGCTACGCCACTGCCTCTGCAGTTGAGCAGCTTGTCCACTTACCAACTAATCAAACATGTCACGGTTATGCAGTAAGAAAAGACAATGGACTTCAGTTTGCAGCTTCAGGCTTTCCCTCTGAGTCTCATGAAATCAGACTGGCCTCCAGGCTCTTAGGGCAGAGAGCGCGAACATGAACGGTATGTCCAAGTTCGTGCACATGTGCTGATTCCAGTGCTTGAGACTTTACACGTCCGTCCACACTTTTGATGCAGTGACAGCTTGGTAGCTGGCAACCTTCCTATGGTATACATAGTCTGGACTTCCCCCAGAATGGCTGTTTGCCTGCACCAAGCCTTGCTCTCTATGCCTGTGACCCTGACTCACATTCTCTTACCATCTGCCTTGACTTTTATTGTTCCACTTGTTTCTTCACCTTTTCTGCTTTGTGGGGCTTGGTTTTTCTCTCACTGACCTGGTCAGTCAAATCTGCAACCTCCATTTCAGACTTCTGTTCTCTCTTTTGCAGTCTAAAAACACTAAGAATGTTTTCATAGGCTTCCTTCTATTTCCACGCCTCTGCACCTCAAGACCTCAAGCTCTGTGCCGAGACTGTCCATCTCCTTTAGAGAGACAAGCTCTGTGATGAGTCTACGGACCTCCTTCTGAGAGGTCTCAAGCCCTGGGGTGAAATTGCCAACCTCCTTATGAGAGACTTCAAGCTCTGAGCTGAGTCTGCAGTAATCCTTCTAAGAGACCACAATCTTTGTGCTGAGTCTGTGCACCTCCTTCTGAGAGGTCTCACGCTCTGTGCTGAGATTGCTGACCTCCATCTGAGGCCCCATACTTATGCTTCCAGTTGGATGACGAGGCGCTTGATCTTGGCAGCAGCAGCAGCAGCAGCAGCAGCATTTGACTGCTGTTAACCTTTGACCCTGACTCTGATTCTCTGCCACCTGCCTTGACCTCAACCTGTGACCCCAACATCACTATACTCATTCAGGACTCTGTCTCTCGGTTCTAGTCTGTGATCCTATATCCTATCTCAGCCCTGTGGTTCTGCTTGCTGTTTTGAGATGAGAACCATTAGAGAACATTATAATTTCCATACCTGTCACCTTCCAGTTCACAAACAAATTTGACCACTGGACTCCAGTCGAAAGCATCTGGATCTTTCTTCAGCCATTTCTGCACCTCTGCCCGGTTGTGTGCAAGAAAATCAGTTCAGTAAAATTACTGTATTTTTTCTTATAATTCAACTCCTAATGCCATTTTTTGTTAGTTTTTTTTTGTATCAATCTTTTTTATTGGCATTGTCATTTACAGCCATGGTTACATTATGGACAACAACATATAACTTTTTAACACTGAGTGAATACTGGCCAACATAGTTTTTTCCTTTTTTTGGAAGTTGAGGGTAAGGGTAGAGGGGAGGGGGAAGTGTGTGGGGGGGCGGGGGATGGGGGGGGGTTTGTAGACAAACAAAAAAAGGGGGGGCGAGGTCCCCCTTAGTTCATCTCCTCGTTCCGGTTTTTCGCCTTATCCCGTTATCTCAGGCCCTGGGGGCCTATCCACGGGTCCCAGGTATTCCTGAACTGCAGCCTTTTTTTGTGTAACATGGCAGTTAGTTTTTCCATTGACATTACCTCGTCCACCCGTCTTATGACCGTGTTTCTTGCAGGAGCTTTGACCCGCTTCCAGGCTGCTGCTATTGAGCATCTGGCTGCCGTCAATATTGCAGAGACTAGTCTACTCATTGGAGGGGGTAGGTCGTCAAATGGTTTACTCAGCACCAGGTGGATCCAGGGGGAGAGGGATCCCTGTTGTCTCATAGAGCAGCATCTGAAACTTTACCCAAAACCTCTGAATCTCCGGACACGACCACCAAATATGGGCCATGTCTAACTTTTGACCACATCCTCTCCAGCACATGTCTGGTGTGCCGGGGAAGATCTGGCTCAGTCTAGCCGGGGTCAGGTACCACTGAAATAAAATTTTATAGATGTTTTCTTTTGTTACTGTACAGATTGAGGTTTTAGCCGCCATCTCCCAGATATCCTCCCAGTCCTCTTTGTCAATTTGTATGTTTAGGTCCGCAGACCATTTTTGCATGTAATGGTGGGTCGGGGATTGTGCTGCTGACTCTATCCCCCTATAAATCTCAGAGATTATGCCTTGTTGATACCTGTCTATACTGCATAGTGTTTCGAATCTGGTGGGTGGGGGAAATTTGGAGTTCTGAGCGAGGGACATCAGAAAATGTCTAATTTGTAGGTATTTGAATAGATGGAGGTGTTGTGATTGGTACTTGTCTTGTACTTCTTTGAAGGTTAAGATCTCTCCATTTTTCAGCAGATCGGCCACCAGCCTTATTCTAAGACTCTGAAATTGGTCAAATTGCTGTTTGGAGCACCCGGGCGGGAAGTTTGGGTTGCCAAAGATGGGGGTGATTTGTGACGGGGTGTTTAGCAGGCCATATTTCCCTTTGCTTTTTGTCCACGTATCCCACGTGCATCTCATTGCTCCTAGCTCAAACCTCCTCTGTCCTCCCTCTTTTCCTCCTTGGCACCACATGAGGACCTGAAGTGTGGATGGGGCTGCGTAATGTGATTCTATCTCGAGCCAGCAGGCCGATGCCGGGTCGCAATTCCAAACTACAGCTTGCTTCAGCTGGGCTGCGAGATAGTACCTGACCACATCGGGGACCCCCAGACCTCCTCTTGATTTTGGTGATAGCATGACCGATCTAGGGACCCTCGGTCTCTCATCATTCCAAATAAATTGGAACATTAGGGCCTGTATATTTTTCATGGCTACTAGTGGGACAACTACGGGGAATGTTTGAAAGAAGTACAGCAGCCTTGGGAGAATATTCATTTTGAGGGAGACTATTCTCCCGAACCATGATATTTGGAGTTTTTTCCAAGACTCTAAGTCTTTTTTAATCTGGTCAAATAGTGGGAGATAATTGTGTTGATAGAGGGATCCGTGGGAGCTCGAGATTCTTATACCGAGGTATTTGATATATGTGGTGCTCCACTTATATTTATAATTGGATTGCAATAGCTTCCACGTTGTGTCTGGAAGGGATATGTTCAGCGCTTCTGATTTGTCTATGTTTATTTTATAGTCAGACACTGCGCCAAACTGGTGGAGTACCTTTTGCAGGTTAGGTAGGGAGATGTGGGGGTCAACGAGGGTCAGGATCACATCGTCCGCGAATAGGGAGATTTTGTATTCTTTTTCAGAGATCGAAATCCCCTTAATGCTCTTTTCTTCTCTAATTTTGTTTGCCAAGGGTTCAATTGTTAGAGCAAATAGGAGTGGGGATAGCGGGCAGCCCTGTCTGGTCCCATTTCTGATAGTAATTGGTTCTGATAGGCCTCCTGAGATTTTTACATGTGCTGTGGAATTTTGGTAGAGGGCTCTAACACCCTCCAAATAGGGACCACTAAACCCAAACTTCAGCATTGTTTGATCTAGGAAGGACCATTTGATCCTGTCGAACGCTTTTTCTGCGTCGAGGCTCAGGATCATTGCTTTGGTACCTGTGAGATGCACGTAGTCAATGATGTCCACTATTTTGCGGGTGTTGTCGGAGGCCTGTCTTCCAGACACAAAACCTACTTGATCTGTATTAATGAGTCGGGGGAGAATCGGGTTGAGCCTGTTTGCCAATATCTTGCTGTAAATTTTGAGATCTGAGTTCAGTAGGGATATTGGCCTATAGTTCCCACAGAGAAGTGAATCTCTACCCTCTTTGTGGATTATCGCCAAATTTGCTGCAGTGATGGTAGCGGGGATTGGCTCTCCTTGTAGGAAGGAGTTGAACACACCCAGGGAATTACAGACCCGTAAGCCTGACTTCAATAGTAGGGAAACTACTTGAAGGTTTAATACGGGATAATATTCAGGAATATCTAATGGAAAACAAAATTATTAGTAATAGTCAGCATGGATTTATGAAGGATAGATCTTGCCAAACTAACCTTATTTGTTTCTTTGAGGAGGTAAGTAGGAATTTAGACCAGGGTAATGCAGTTGATGTGGTCTACTTAGATTTTGCAAAGGCTTTTGATACGGTTTCAAAGGTTGGTGTACAAAATAAAGAAAATTGGACTCAGTAATAATATATGCACCTGGATTGAAAACTGGTTAAAGGACAGACAACAGAGGGTTGTCATAAATGGAACTTTTTCAGGTTGGGCTAAAGTCGTGAGTGGAGTACCTCAGGGATCGGTACTGGGACCCCTGCTTTTTAACTTGTTTATTAATGACCTTGAGGTTGGGATCGAGAGCAAAGTCTCCATCTTTGCTGATGATACTAAATTATGTAAGGTAATAGAATCAGAGCAGGATATAATTTCTCTTCACAAGGACTTGGAGAGACTGGAAACGTGGGCAGGTAAATGGCAGATGAGGTTTAATACAGATAAATGTAAGGTTATGCATTTGGGATGCAAGAATAAAAAGGCGAATTACAAATTAAATGGGGATAAATTGGGGGGAATCCTTGAAGGAGAAGGATTTAGGAGTGCTTGTAGACAGCAGGCTTAGCAATAGTGGCCAAAGTCATTCAGTAGCTGCAAAGGCAAACAAGATCTTATTTTGCATCAAACGGGCAATGGATGGAAGGGAAGTAAACATAATTATGCCCCTTTACAAAGCATTAGTAAGACCACACCTTGAATATGGAGTACAATTTTGGGCACCAATCCTAAGAAAAGACATTATGGAACTAGACAGTGCAGAGAAGAGTCACAAAATTAATAAAGGGGATGGACAATCTAATTTATGAGGAGAGGCTAGCTAAATTAGATTTATTTACATTAGAAAAGAGGCGTCTAAGAGGGGATATGATAACTATATACAAATATATTCAGGGACAATACAAAGAGCTTTCAAAAGAACTATTCATCCCATGGGCAGAACAAAGGACTCTGGGCCATCCCTTAAGGTTGGAGGAAAGGAGATTTCACCAGCAACAAAGGAAAGGATTATTTACAGTAAGGGCAGTTACAATGTGGAATTCATTACCCATGGAGACTGTGATGGCAGATACAATAGATTTGTTCAATAAAAGTTTGGACATCTTTTTAGAAAGGAAAGGTACACAGGGATATACCAAATAAGTATACATGGGAAGGATGTTGAGCCAGGGATTAATCCGATTGCCAATTCTTGGAGTCAGGAAGGAATTTATTTTTCCCCTTATGAGATATCATTGATGATATGACTCTGGGGTTTTTTGATTGCCTTCCTCTGGATCAATAAGTAAGTATAGATATAGGATATAGTATCTGTTGTCTAAATTTAGCATAGGTTGAACTTTATGGACGTACGTCTTTTTTCAACCTCATCTACTATGTAACTATGTAATATTAAAAAAAAAGCCTAAGTATACCAATGGAGAACAGAGTTTAAAAGTGAGGGAAACAGCCAAATGCTACTATAACGGTATGTTATGTTAAACGGAACAGATGGAGATTGCATCATCTTTGGATATTTTAAACTGAAAAAATTATTGTAGGAGATACCATAAAATGTAAAACAGAAAAAATATGTACTTGTGTATTTCCAAAGAGAGATAAGCTAACATTGCATTTTACTCCAAAATGTATAATCAACTGGTACATTTTATATTTAATGAAGAATTTTCTTATAATTGTTTTGATAACAAGACATTGTCTTTTGTTGATTATGGTACAAAATAGATGTGATTATGAATTCTGTTTAGGAGCCTGCTTTTTCCAATTTAGATTTGAGCAAAAGAGTACATTAGCTGAAGTTATTGTGCCATATGTTAAGAAACGTTAATAAAAAATGAAGGTCATGGCCCCTCTGTTGGAGGGAATGTGAACCTGCAAACATGGTAGGCATGCCCTAAACTATCCACCCTAATGGACATTTACAAACTGATTAATTGACTAATAGAAACTGATGTTTCTAGAGGCTCATGCACTACAGGCATACCCCGGTTTAAGGACACTCACTTTAAGTACACTCGCGAGTAAGTACATATCGCCCAATAGGCAAATGGCAGCTCACGCATGCGCCTGTCAGCACGTCCTGAACAGCAATATCGTCTCCCTACCTGCACCGAAGCTGTGCGCAAGCGGGGAGACTATAGAGCCTGATACAAATGCGTTATTTACATCAGTTATGCACGTATATGACGATTGCAGTACAGTACATGCATCGATAAGTGGAAAAAAGGTAGTGCTTCACTTTAAGTACATTTTCGCTTTACATACATGCTCCGGTCCCATTGCGTACGTTAATGTGGGGTATGCCTGTATATAGCAATACTAAGTAAACCCATTCCAGATCTACACTTTAGCACATTTTCTAAAAAAAAAGACTTGTCGCAAATAACAACAATTAATCCAAGTAAAAAACTACAATACAACCCTTCCTTTGTGATGACTTTATTTGAATAAATTATTTTCATACAGTTACCCTCCCTCTCCTAGTCATACATTGAAGCAGCAAATGTTATTTTCTTAATCTAATTTATCCATGTTAATTTATGTTTTTGATTTTATATAATTTTTCATATTAAACATATGTTTATTTTATATGTTCTCCGTTCTTACAAATTCTTATTCTGTTATTGTATTGCAATTTTTTTCTTACATTTTTGCCTACTAAAAAGTTTATAAAAACATGAAGGTCATGTTTGGTGGGAATAAACTCACTTTCAATGAAAATGTTGCAAGACAAAATGATACTATTTATCTCCAGCCTCCTTAAGATCACTCATTTTAGATACTTTCAGTACAGTAGCTGATATTATTGGTCCTGGAGAAGTGTAGCTTGGTTGTAGGTTGTGAGACCTTTTACAGGTCCAATATGGGATGTTAAAGTTATGTTGGTGTTTTGCATGCACAATGCACACATCTCAGACTAAAAACACGATACTTCCAAGAATGCATGCAGCTGTCATGGCCAAAGGGCTGTTGTACCTGAAAATATTTCAAAGAAGTCCGCCATCCTAAATGTATAGGAGACAGCTCTTGAATGGTGGTGGCAGTACTTGAGCTCCCTTACAATAACCAAGACAGACCTCCAATTATAATACACACACTCTGTGACCAATTCAGACACCTCTAATGATATACAACCCCGCAAAACTCCAAATGACTAATACAGAAACCCTCAATAAACCAGTACCGAACTCTGAACAACCGAGTGATAATACATAACTTTGTCAATGACTCCTCCCATTGACCGCAGACCCCAAATTCCAAATGATCTCCATAACTTCCACAATAAAGGTAAGAACCCCCACAAAGTCTAACACCCTCGTGCAAGGTCAGGCCAGAAACCTATATTTAGGGCAGCTGGGGAAAAACTGCTCAGTCAGAGAGGCTACACATGTAGAAGGATTGTGTTGGTGTACAACTTCCCAAAGTCCTGCCCCATAGTGCTTTGAATAGAGTGATGATGGTCCCACATGCCAAAGCATACATTTTAGGTGCCATGGCGACCTGGTGCCTTGAATTTGATAAGAACTGGGTCCAGATAAATAAGTACATGTCCTGTCTAATACTGAAAGGGTGCAAATGCAAATCCAGGAACTAATTTTGAATTTCTACTTTTGTAGAAATTATATCATTTATCAATGATGAATAGTAGTGTATTGTCATATAACCAAAGAAAGTTCTACTTCTACTTTTCCAGCTAAAGTAACATTTTCCTAAAAAGTGATTAGAGCATGTCAGGCATTTGGTGGGCTGTGTTGAATTAGTAAATTGGAACATGCGTCACAGAAGACACAACGGGTAGAATAGTTTAGACAAATATCTGAAATAATTTGTTTTTTACGGACAATATACCAAATATGCAATAAGCACTACATGTATTAACTAGCTGTTATTATTGGGACAAGTATATTTATTTTCTAGAATGCCTAGAACTACTGAACAAAAAAACAAAAGCAAACCCCCCCCTCCCCCCACCACTTATAATAAGGCCATACCCACTCCCCCAATGTTCATGCCTTCATGTACACAGGGGCTGATAATATATTTTCTAGTGTGGGTTTATTTATATTTGTTCCCCTACTGCAGGGTTAGGCTGCGCTTATAGTGCTGGCGACAGCGATGCGACGTCCCTTCAAACCAAATGTATTGAAGCCATCGCATGTGCTTATGGTAGGAGTGACGCGACGGCATAACGGAGCGACGGATTGATAGCGATTGCTGGAAGTCACTTCAATTTGATTTTTCCAGCGACCGCAGCGTGACATCAGCGTCGCTGTCGCTGGCACTATAAGCGTAGCCTTAAATTCAGACTGATTTTTTTTATTGTTTTATAAGCTTATGCCTATTTAGCAAAGTTTTTACAGCAAGGCCTGGATTAAAGATCTGCATGGCCAGTAAACCTACTGTACTCACAGAAAGCTGTTTTGACCTTTTTGGTCTCATCAGTGCGAGGATGGTTACTGGCCTTGAATAGTGAAGCTGGTTGTGGCTATAAACCAAGAAAAGTAAATTACGGTGAGTAATATTCATGAATTGAAGTGTTACTTTTTCACTTTTTAACTAACAAACATTAATCATGGGGCACTTTTTTTTTTTTTTCAATAAAGATACTTTTCGGGTCTTTTCTCCTATCTGCCGGCTCAATGCTCACTGCTGTGTGCGCGTGAGGCTGAAGTATAGAACGTCAGGCCTGGATACAGCCAATTCTAATTGATGTGCGCACGGTAGCGCACGCACGCACTATATTACACGCCTTAGAGGGTAATTGTATCTGGTAAGCCAGTGGTATAATTTTTCCTTGTGACTGAATTGAAATCTTGATGAATTTGGTTTCACTGAGAAGAGAGTTCCAATCATAATTTACAGTAAGTTATCAAGGCTATAGCCTCAGAGCAGTCAGATCAAGGATACTAAGATCAGAGAAGGAACATAAATAAATGACAGAAGGATTTTATAATTGATGCAAAAGAAACTTTTATAGTAACAAGTAATATATATGTTTTCTAAATGTCAGAGGGTGGGATGATGGTAAAAAAACAGATTTACCCATTAAATTAGTATCCTAGCGGCCAAACCTTCAGTAATAGTAGATCATACGATACAATAGAGTTTTGAGGGTACCAAAAAATAAATCATAGTAACCGCTGTGTTTGATATGCTGTGTATGGTAAATATTGAGCATAAGACTACTCTCATTACAAATAGAGTAAATTAGCATTCTAAAAGAATCTCATTACAATTAAATGACTTGTTAACTTGCTACATTTTCCCTTTAGGCTTTTGTATTATGTATACAACTATAACACTAGTATTTTTTGTAATAATTTTAATATGAGCTTTGCACAAAATGGCATTACTAGTAGGTTAATGGAAAAATTGTATATTATGATATGACAAGAAAAAAAAATGAAAAAGTAAAAGAACAATGTTGATACAGCAATTGACTTGCAAATTGTTACTAATCATATCGCATTAACATTTAGATACTTAAGGACTGATTACTGCACCTGCTCTACTGACACTTTGGAAGTGGACAGTTTGAATGTAATGCAAAAAAGAAAAAAAAGGAAAACACTGATTTCTCGCCCTCTCTCTACATAAGATCTAATTCTCTTCTTTTTGTTTATCCAATTAGGATCAATCAAATGTCAAAGAGTCTGTCCTGCGCTTCCGTGTGCAGTGCAGCGATCTGATAATATCAGACACTGGGGCATAACACGAGGGAGCTCCGTTTGGCCACAGTATCGACCGGTGCAGGGGGATAATTGTTAACTCACCTCACCTGCATCTCCGGTCTGGGACCCGCTCTCCTCGGCTGCTCCTGCGTGCCACCGTCTTGATGTAGTCAGGAAACAATGGTGGATTCGGCGCAACTGCGCATGTCTGAATCAGAGAGGCTCCTGGAGTTCTTCAACAAACTTTATTGGTAATACACACAAGGGCTAACACCGCATTCTCCCCCTCTACGCGTTTCACCCTCACAGATAGGGCTTCGTCTTGGAGTGGGGAGAAGCGGAAGCTGCCTGATTAAGTACAAAAAAAGCCCGCGAAAACGGCATAAAAGATTAAAACATTAACCCCCTCAATGCCTAAGCCTGTTGACATGTTCCCCATATCACATGATCCTACAAGTAAACTGTTAATGGAATAGTGGTTGTGGGGGAATGAACCCCGTATTGTCCGGTGCTCCAAAAAATCCACGGGTAAATCTGGGTGTGCTATGAAAGCAGTCTCTGACATATGTGAGAACAAGGATGGCCGCTACACAGGCATAAAGATCCTGTATGAGGGGAACCGGCAGCCAAAGCATACGGCAAGATAAGAGAATAAGACCTGGGTGGGGGGCTGTTGCACAGGGAATAGTTAGAGACAGGGAGAGAGGCAACCATAAGCTACCCCTCCCGTGTACTCACGATACTGTCACCTGCTGCACTGGCCCAACCCGGTGTGTTCACTGCCCGTGCCTGGCCGGTCCCCTCGGGCGTCGCGCTGGTATGTGACGTCATCCCCGAGGGCCGACAGCTATGCTGTGGATGGATGTGGCATGCGCCGCCAAATCAGCGATCCTGGGTATCCCTGGAACAAATGCAAGGGGCGGATCCAGACGCAGTCATCAGGAAAGGGAAAGTAAAGACCAGCTCCCAGCTCTGTGTAGTAGCCTGCGTGCTCCACCAAGGAATGAAGTAAAAGAATGTTCGTGGTTTGTAGGTGGTCACTGCAACAGGAACTCAGCCGCAAACGTGGATGATTAAAAACAGCTTTATTAAACTAGAATGCTGCGCATCACAGAGAACCACTCTGACGCGTATCGTTCCTGTGTGGAACTTTATCAAAGAGTAAAGGTCTCTCACACTGAAGTCAGATATATACACAGATTCTTATCCTGATTGGTCAACACATAATTGTAAACAGGCAATTGCAATCAGTGAGTTGTATAATTGGTATTGGGAGGACCCTATACAGACTGCAGTGTGTATGATTGATCAACAACATTAATAAAAATAATAAGTAGACAATACAAGGTAACATATAGATTAAAATCACAAACAGTGAATTGCAGCATCTATGATATCAAGGTACAGTATACCATATAAAATAAAAATTAATAAAGGTTTAAAGAATCAAAAAGTCATGAAATTGTAACTCTGGGGAGAATGACAAAACAATTATATAAACTGATGTATGAAATAGGCACAATGGGTGCCAACTATAAGGATAAATGCAACTATACATTGTTCATAACTCATGGAGAAATATGCAAAATTGGTGAATCCAATTGTGTACTAAACTGTAATAAATTGAAAAATGCATAAGATGCATACAGAAACACACTCTCAAAAACTCCCCATCCGGTTAACCCATAAGGAAGTGTTTCAACTCCCAGTCAACGTTGATTCCATGGGGATGGAGAGTGTTGAGAGTGTATATCCAATACATCTCTTTTTTATTAAGTGCATTTTCCCTGTTCCCACCTCTAGGGTGACATGGTATATGTTCTATGGCTTTGAAGGTGAAATAATTGAGATTTCCAGCAGAACATGTAGAAAAATGTCTGGATACCGGGTGATTCAGATCTCTCTTTCTGATCAGTCGTACATGTTCTGCAATTCTGGTTTTGAGGGGTCTAGTAGTGCGACCCACATATTTGAGACAACAAGTACATTGTAGGACATATATTACATGGGTAATATTACAATTAAGGAACGTTTGGATGTAATATTTATTACGATCTTCATTATATGAAATGTATCTTGTCTGTACTGCATATCTGCACATGGAGCAATGGCGCATTTGAAGAAACCTTTTGGTATGCTTTTAACGTTGGAAACATTAGAACCAGATTGAAACATGCTAGGAGACAAATGAAAGGCTAGTGTTTTGGCTTTGCGGTAAGAAAATTTGGGGCCACTTTTCACAATATCACGGATGTCTTGGCTCTCCTTGTAGGAAGGAGTTGAACATGTTGAGCAGGTAAGGGCACAGAGTCAGCATGAATGTCTTATAATAGGTGTTAGAGAATCCGTCTGGGCCTGGTGTTTTTGCTGGTTTTAGGGACCTTATGGCTTCGGTTAGTTCCTCAAGGGTGATGTTTCTGTTTAGTTTTTCTAATTTAGCCTTTGAGAGGGAGGGGAGGTTACACTGCTCAAGGTATCTTGAGATCGCCCCTAAGGGGGTCTGGCTTTGGCCTGGTGGGTGTAGGTTATACAAGTCTGAGTAGTAATCGGCAAATTCTTGTGCTATTTCCTTCTCTACATGTGTTATTCTTTCTGTTTTTGTGCGGATTTTAGAGATCTGGGATTTGACCCTTAATTTTGTGGCTAAAAGTTTGTCAGCTTTGTTTCCTTTGTCAAAGAATTTTTGTTTTGTCCACCTCAGGGCTCTTTCTACTTCTTCAAGTTGTGTTTGTTTGAGGGCTGCTCGTGTTTGGTTTAACTGCTTTAGTATCTTTTTGGATGCTGTCGCTTTATGTTGCTGCTCTTGTTGCGTGATTTTATCTGTGAGTTCTTTTTGGAGTTTAATTTTTTGTTTTTTCTTATAGGCTGAAATCGAGATTAAGTCTCCTCTAATTGAGGCCTTATGTGCCTCCCATAGCATAGCCGGGGCCGAAACAGTACTCGCGTTGATTTGAAAGAAGGATGAGAGTTTGTGCCTTATGTTCGTCTCTGTCTCTGGGCAGTTGAGAAGGGAGTCATTCAACTTCCATTTATAGGGATTGTTTTTAAAAAATGGTAGGGAGAGAGTGAGTTCCACCGGGGCATGGTCAGACCAAGTAATTGGGCCAATATTGGAGTGGGAGGAAGCCTGGACTATGTTATTGGTACATAGCAAGTAGTCGATTCTCGACGAGGACTTTGAGGGGTGGAGAAGAAGGGGTAATCGTTGAACCATGGTGCTGGCTCTCCCAACACATCGATCCAGGGAAAATTCTTCCATTATTGCAATACTTTTTTGGGTTTTTTTTTGGAGATTGGATGGGTAAGATCAGGCCTGCACAACTCGTAAAGCGGAGAAGGGCCAAACTGCTCAAAGGAAAAAAAATTGGGACGCAAGTGTAAAATATCATCATTCATCATATCACTATATTCCAGCACATCCTCATCAATCATTCATCATCATTCATACTCATATATCTCCTCCAGAACCCTACTCATCCTCCTCATATCTCCCCACAGAACATCCTCACTATCACCTTTGCGAAACTCCCCCATCTATCTCTATACCCCCCCCATCTCCCATCACCCACACAAATAATAATCCATCTCGAATCAAAACACACAATAACACGACCTGACAGAAAAACCACACACACCCACCACACTGACCGCACATCCTTCTCCCCCTGAACATCACCACCACTCTCCCCCTGCACATCACACCACTAGCCCCCCTGCACCTCACACCACTTTCCCCCCATGCACCTCACAACACTCTATCCCCCCCATGCACCTCACACACTCTCCCCCTGCACTCACACCACTCTCCCCCCCTGCACCTCACACCACTCTCCCCCTGCACCTAACACACTCTCCCCCCTGCACCTCACACCCACTCTCCCCCCCTGCACCTCCACCCCACTCTCCCCCCTTGCACCTCACACCATTCTCCCCCCCTGCACCTCACACCACTCTCCCCCCTGCACCTCACATCACTCTCTCCCCTTGCACCTCACTTCACTCGTCTCCGGCACATCCAATCACCCCTGCACCTCACCAACGCCACACACATCACCCCTCCTGCAAATTCACCCACCCTCTGCAACACATCCCCTGCACTCCACCCCCTGCACCTCCACACCCCCGCCACCTACATCAACCCTGCACCTCACCCCTGCACTCACATCACCCCTCTGCA
>WSYH01000875.1:0-17683 GCA_036426205.1 Ascaphus truei | reverse complement strand
TGTGCCGGGAGTGAACGTGTATCTGACATGTCTTGGCTGCACCTCAATTCTGCACTGATTTGACAAATCCTAGTATCTACTTATCAACACTGTTTCTGTCCTCTGACACGATATCTACAACATCAGATATTTTCACATAACGTTTGCGTGTCCCTCTAGGCTGAGACTTGGGTCTCTTATTATGGGGGGGAGTGATGGGAGGGAGAGGGGGGGGAAGGGGAGGAGTGGGGGGAGGGGGGGAGTATGGAGGGGGGGAAGCGGAAGCGGGGAGGGGGGAGAGGGGGGGAGCCTCTGAGCAGGGGGTGGATGCTTATCTTGCATGTCTTAGCTAACAACCTTTGTGAGCTGGGTTAACATTTGCTAGTATCCACTTAACATCTCTATTTTAGACCACTCTCATGAGGGCCACATCATTTGGCATTTTGCACATAACATTTGCATTTTCCTTTTTGTTTCTTTTATTTTTATTGTATTTTTTCATGATGAAGCCACTGTACAAAGGAATGTGTGAAGGGTGGGTATGTGGCCAGGATAGCTTAACCCCTTCATTACCTTTGCAGTTAGTATTCTATAAGGTGATGAAGGGGTTACTTGATATGTGAATGTCATTGCAATGTATTGGCTATGTATTATTTTGGCAACGGACCAGAAGGATGATGCTGGCGACGGGGCCTTCTTATTGAAGAGGTTAGTAGAATTTTCTTTATTTTACTATGCTAGTTAATGTGTTTAATAATGGCCAAATAATGTATTATCCCTATCTGGATAATAGTTATTTGGCACATTATTGTACTGTATGTGGTGGGGGGAGGGGGTATTGGCCCCAAGGGTATGTGGTAAGACTCCCTTGTGGGTAGTGGGTGAGGGTGGTTAGGCCTCAGGGGGTGGGGAGGTAGTGGAGGAGGGTATGTGGGTGATGGTGGGTTAATCCCTTAATGACTGTAGCGGTTAATAACCGCTATGGTGATTAAGGGGTTAGGGGACATTACATTGGATGTTTTTATTCTTGTGTCTGTTTTGCAGAAGCAGATGGGGCATTAGCAGGATGAAGATGAGGATGGCCTTCATCGTGGCAGCCGGACATGGGTGAGTGCTATATGTATTTAATGTATTTATTGTTCTGTATGTATTTTAAATGGACAACTGCACTATTATCCATTTGTGGATAATAGTAATGTTGCCCATTACTGTATTGTATGTTGTGTATTGCTATGTTTATTGGGGCAATTGTCCCCAATAAACATACTATTCTGACTTAACCCCTTCATTGCCTTAGCGGCTATCCGCTATGGTAATGAAGCAGCATTAATGTATTTTAATAATATTTTGCGGGAGCAGGGGGTCCCCTGAGATGAACCGCATTGATTTGTGGCTCAGAGACCCCCTGATTACAGGCCCCGGTTTGGGGCATCGGTTACAGTGTCGATGCCATGTTTATTGCGGGCACGTAGCGTATGGGATGCTATAAACATGGCGGCGACACTTCCCACCTGATCACACATACCGGGGCCTGTTACTCGGGAAGCAGGGGGTCCCTGGTCCACAAAGCTATGCGGTTCAGCTCAGGGGACCCCCTGCTCACTGTACAGTATTATTAAAAAAATATTCATGCTGCTTCGCTACCATAGCAGATAGCCGCAAAGGTAAGGAACAAGTCTTTATTGATATGGGTGTTTTACTCATAGTGTAGATGTGCAGAGGGTCTCCGGAGCTGAACCGCTTTGGTTTTGGTCCGGGGACCCCCTGCTTCCCGAGATACAGGCCCCTTTAGGGGGTGCCGATATCCCTCTGCTTTGTTTACATTCCCGGTCATGTGATCGGGACCTTTAAATGCAGAGGGATACCGGCACCTCATAAAGGGGGCTGTATCTCGGGAAGCAGGGGGTCCCGGACCTGAAACCAATGCGGTTCAGCTCCGGAGACCCCCTGCACATGTACACTATGAATAAAAATGGTTTTAAAAATAATTTTTAATGTGCCGATGTTTGCGCCGAGAGAGCAGCGGATCTCTCTCTGCTGCAAACACATCTCGGCAGGGGATGGCTTCTCAGCAGCTTCTCGCCAGGCAGCCATCTCGCCACCGGTTACTCGCATTTCATAAAATGGTGGTGGCGCATTCATTCGCCAGGGATTCGCCCCTTACAGCATACAGCGAGTTTAACACGCCAAAAACATGGCTAATTGCTAAACTGGCTAATGCATTTTTCCGCTGCTTACTGCATGATGCCCTAAGTCTTTTTTAATCTGGTCAAATAGTGGGGGATAATTGTGTTGATATAGGGATCCATGGGAGCTCGAGATTCTTATACCGAGGTATTTGATATATTTGGTGCTCCACTTATATTTATAATTTGATTGCAATAGCTTCCACGTTGTGTCTGGAAGGGATATGTTCAGCGCTTCTGATTTGTCTATGTTTATTTTATAGTCAGACACAGCGCCAAACTGGTGGAGTACCTTTTGCAGGTTAGGTAGGGAGATGTGGGGGTCAACGAGGGTCAGGATCACATCGTCCGCGAATAGGGAGATTTTGTATTGTTTTTCAGAGATCGAAATCGCCTTAATGCTCTTTTCTTCTCTAATTTTGTTTGCCAAGGGTTCAATTGTTAGGGCAAATAGGAGTGGGGATAGTGGGCAGCCCTGTCTGGTCCCATTTCTGATAGTAATTTGTTCTGATAGGCCTCCTGAGATTTTTACATGTGCTGTGGGATTTTGGTAGAGGGCTCTAACACCCTCCAAATAGGGACCACTAAACCCAAACTTCAGCATTGTTTAATCTAGGAAGGACCATTTGATCCTGTCGAACGCTTTTTCTGCGTCGAGGCTCAGGATCATTGCTTTGGTACCTGTGAGATGCACGTGGTCAATGATGTCCACTATTTTGCGGGTGTTGTCGGAGGCCTGTCTTCCAGACACAAAACCTACTTGATCTGTATTAATGAGTTGGGGGAGAATCGGGTTGAGCCTGTTTGCCAATATCTTGCTGTAAATTTTGAGATCTGAGTTCAGTAGGGATATTGGCCTATAGTTCCCACAGAGAAGTGGATATCTACCCTCTTTGTGGATTATCGTTAAATTTGCTGCAGTGATGGTCGCGGGGATTGGCTCTCCTTGTAGGAAGGAGTTGAACATGTCGAGCAGGCAAGGGGACAGAGTCAGCATGAATGTCTTATAATAGGTGTTAGAGAATCCGTCTGGGCCTGGTGTTTTTGCTGGTTTTAGGGAGCTTATGGCTTCGGTTAGTTCCTCAAGGGTGATGTTTCTGTTTACTTTTTCTAATTCAGCATTTGAGAGGGAGGGGAGGTTACACTGCTCAAGGTATTTTGAGATCGTCCCTAAGGGGGTCTGGCTTTGGCCTGGTGGGTTTAGGTTATACAAGTCTGAGTAGTAATCGGCAAATTCTTGTGCTATTTCCTTCTCTACAAATGTTATTCGCCCTGTTTTTGTGCGGATTTTAGAGATCTGGGATTTGACCCGGATGACTCTTAATTTTGTGGCTAAAAGTTTGTCGGCGTTGTTTCCTTTGTGAAAGAATTTTTGTTTTGTCCCCCTCAGGGCTCTTTCTACTTCTTCTAGTTGTGTTTGTTTGAGGGCTGCTCGTGTTTGGTTTAACTGCTTTAGTATCTTTTTGGATGCTGTCGCTTTATGTTGCTGCTCTAGTTGCGTGATTTTATCTTTCAGTTCTTTTTGGAGTTTAATTTTTTGTTTTTTTCTTATAGGTTGAGATTAAGTCTCCTCTAATTGAGGCCTTATGTGCCTCCCATAGCATAGCCGGGGCCGAAACAGTACCCGCGTTGATTTGGAAGAAGGATGAGAGTTTGTCCCTTATGTTCGTCTTGGTCTCTGGGCAGTTGAGAAGGGAGTCATTCAACTTCCATTTATAGGGATTGTTTTTAACAAATGGTAGGGAGAGAGTGAGTTCCACCGGGGCATGGTCAGACCAAGTAATTGGGCCAATATTGGAGTGGGAGGAAGCCTGGACTATGTTATTGGTACCTAGAAAGTAGTCGATTCTCGAATAGGACTGATGAGGGGTGGAGAAGAAGGTGTAATCCCGTTGACCCTGGTGCTGAGCTCTCCACACATCGATCAGGGAAAATTCTTCCATTATTTCCCGAATTTTTTTTGCTTTTTTTTGCGATTGGATGGTGTAAGATGTGCATTGGGTTGCGTTGGGCAGATTCTTTGCGGCTTTTGATTTATCTTGTGTGTGTGAGGCGACCTCCTATGATTAAGGAGGATAGTGCCTGCTGCTCCAGGGAGTCCAATACTTTTTTGAGAAACTGGGTTTGGTTGTCATTAGGGGCGTATAGATTCACCAGTGTTACAGGTGAACCTGCTAGAGTGCCCTGGAGCACCAGGAATCTTCCCTCTGGGTCTGCTTGTGTGTTGGTTAGAGCAAAGGGGACATTGTTCCTTATCAGGATTGCTACTCCTTTTTTTTTTTACTCGGGGAAGATGCATAGAAAGCCTGAGGGAACAGAGTTTTAAATGTATTTGGGGGAACGGGCGAGTTAAAGTGTGTTTCCTGCAGGAATATGATGTCCCCTTTTGTTTTTTTCAATTCCTGGAGCGCTAGTTTCCTTTTTTTAGTTGCGTTAAGTCCCTTTACATTAAGTGTAATTAGTTTTATGTCTGTCATTTTATGGTATGAGTGTTTTTTGGAGCATTGGGCTCCGAGGCCCTTAATATTCCCACAGTAAGGGCTTGGGCTTTTGAGGTCAAGGGAAGGCTGTCCATTGGGACCAGTGCATCTATATGCCTTGTGAGCATTGGGTGGATTTGTCTAGGTGGGTGGAGGGGATGGGGGGGGCGCCCTAGGGGGGGTGGGGTGGGGAGACACAATAGGAAGGGTGGGGGTCGTCGGGCCTTTAGGTGGCCCTAGAAAGTTAGTCTCTCTCATGTGGGAGAGAGAGGTGGGGGGGTTTAGTACCCCTAGAGATCCTTCCAGTACACAGAACACGGTCGGAGACCGGAGAGAGGGTCCCACACCCTCTGTGAATAAGCTTACATAAAACCACTTCTGGTGGAACCACTTAGTGTGGCGTCCTTTAAACATTTCAGAACAACGTCACATAAACATTAACTTTTGGAGGATGCGAAACCTGTATAAAACATGCATTTTGACAGCAAACATTTATGGGGTCTATATTGCCATATTGTGGATGTACCCTCCTTATCAACCCGCCTTATCGTTGCAGTGGGCCTGTTGTTTGTGCATTTCTATCTATTTTATGTCTTTCCCTATTCGGTTTGCGAGGTGCTTGGGTCCTCTCATGTTGGGGATGGAGGGGGGGTTGGGAGGGCAGGTGGGGATGGGAGGGGGAGGAGCGGGATGGGGCAGGGAGATGACAGGGGGGAGGGTGAGGGAGGGGGAGTTCTTGTGTGCCGGGAGTGAACGTGTATCTGACATGTCTTGGCTGCCCCGCAATTATGCACTAATTTGACAAATCCTAGTATCTACTAATCAACACTGTTTCTGTCCTCTGACACGATATCTACAACATCAGACATTTTCACATAACGTTTGCATATCCCTCAAGGCTGAGACTTGGGTCTCTTATTATGGGTGTGAAGCGGGGAGGGGGGAAAGAGGGGGGGAGCCTCTGAGCAGGGGGTGGATGCTTATCTGGCATGTCTTAGCTAACAACCTTTGTGAGCTGCGTTAACATTTGCTAGTATTCACTAAACATCTCTATTTTAGACCGCTCTCATGAGGACCACATCATTTGGCGTTTTGCAAATAACATTTGCATTGTCCTTTTGGCTGTAGCTTATATCTTGTTAGTGAAGGGGGGAGGGGGAGAAGGGGGCGAGGGGAAGGAGGGGAAGGGGAGTGGGAGAAGGGGGAGTGTGGGCGGACGCTCACAGAGGTATGCAAGGGAGACTCGTTATTGTGAAATTCAATAAGGCTTTTTATTGCGCCTGTTTCCTTAACATCAGGAAAACATTAAAACAAGGGGTAAACAAAGCTTCTATTCACTTGGGAGTATTTCCACACTCCCTTAGATAAGCATGTCTCCCAGCCCCAAACAAATAGCACGAAAATAAACAGATACAGTATATAAAGTCTTGTAAATGAAAGTCTTATCTGTTTGCTGTGCTGCTGTAGGGGAAGCTTCTCTGCTCTCTTGGAACCGCACCAATGTGTGCACAGAAAATATCAGGCTCCAGGTTAGAAGTTTCCCCTGTGGTTTGCAGAGGAAAATCTTCTCTGTTCCTGCTTTGCTACCTTTCCTCAGGTTTTGTCAGCATTCAGGTTTAGAAGTTTTTCCTTGTGTCTTGAAAGCAGCTCTGCAGTGTCTTCTGGCAGGGCTCAATACCAGTTGTGAGAGTCAAAGACAATCTAAGCTCTGTCTCCAAGTTCAGCTCAGGTATGAGCTAAGGAATCTCACTTCCTGTCTCAAAATACAGGCTTTTGTAAGCAATCTAATCAGGCACATGATGTTTGTTAATTGACTACCAGCAGTTAACCACCCCACTGCTGGATTAGAGGCACATTACTTGAACAGGGATAACTCCCCTGTTATAGGGAGGGAGAGTGGGGGGAGGGAGAGGGGGGAGGGGGAAGAGGGGGGAAGGGGGGTAGGGGGGGAGGGGGGAGGGGGTGGTGGGGGGGGGGAGGGAACCATGGGGGGGAGGGAAGCCGCTGTGCGGAAGGTGAATGCATCTCTTTCTTATTTTATTTAGACATCCAACGTGAGCTGACTTAACATTTGCTAATGTCTACTTATCGCCGTTATTCCTGACAGGATCTCTTGGCATTTTTCATACAGTATTTGCATTTTTCTTTCGGCTGTTGCTTATATCTTTACAATAAGGTGGGGGGGAAGGGACGGGTTTGAGAGCGGGAAGGTTGATGGGGGGGGTATGGTGGGTCAAGGGGGGGGTAGGTGGGGGTCATGAGGGAGGATATGGGAAGGGGAGGGGGAATTGGATGGGGAGTGGTATAGGGGTTGTGGGTACAGCCTGAAATTATAGTATTTGCATTTCACTTCCTAAGATTTGTGTCTTACATCTGTTAACATGATTCAGGGAGCATTTTGGCATTTGCATGGGAAGGAAGGGGGGGCGGAGGGTTTATACAACCTGGGCTTCTCAGGAAGTAGTGAAGTGGGACTGTTACTACAGTTCATCGTCCAGAGAGAGGCCTCTGATGTTAACGTGCGCCAGAGTGGTGCATATCCTCCTTCGTCATGATTGCCCGAGCGTCTGCTCCAAGATCCCGGGACGGACACCGAGACAGTGCAGACTCGCCTGGACAGGGGACACCCAGACTTCCCCCGGACATTCCGGAAAGGTGAGTAGAGCTAGATTAACCTCCAGGGTGGGGAGGTGGTGGGGACACGCTATTGGGAGCTTTTTGTAGGGTCGCTGGACGTGTAGTGTGGGTGGGAGGGGAGGGAAAAGCTGGGGGGATGAAGGAGGGGGGGGGTTGGGTGGGTGGATGAGGAGCTGGGGGGGAGAGGTAGGGGGAGATGGGGCGCGAGGGGTCAGTACTGCGTTGATTAGTTGCTGGGCAAGGGGCTTAGTTGTAAGGGTGGAGCTTCGGGGGGGAGGGGGGGCACAGGTGTTTGGGACGGGTTCATGAGTGGATCGGAGGTTACGGTGATTTTTCTGCCTCGGTTCAATGAGGGGTCGATGTGATGATACCTCATCTTTCTTTTCCTTTGGGCTTTTTTTCTGGCGGTGAAGGGGGGTGATGGGCGAAGCATCACAGGTATGTGTGGAGTCGGACCGGGCGGTTCATACTCCTACGTTGATCTCTCCGGGGAAGCTGCCAGCGTAGTTTTCTGGTATGCTCTTTTTTCAGGGACCCCTGGGTTCCTCTGCTTGGCCAGCCGTTCAGAGGCCCGAGGAACCTGTGTCTCCACGTTGTTTGTGGGAGGCTTGGATGGTACTCTGCGGTCGTGTTGTTGGCTCAGCCCCAGCGCTTTTAGGAACGACAGTGAGTCCCCCAGTCTGGAGATGGTGAAGTGGCGTCCATTCTTCATGACGATCAGCTTAAAGGGGAAGCCCCAGCGGTAGGTAATGCCTCTTTCTTGCAGAATGTTCGTAAGGGGCTTCATCCCTTTCTTCTTTTCCAACGTGGATCTTGATAAGTCGCTGAAGATTTGGAGGGGGATTTTCTCAATTTGGATATCTCCTGCTCTTCTGCTTGCGGCCATTATCCTCTCTTTAGCTGGTTATGCATGGAGCTTTACAATCACGTCCCTGCGTCGCTCTGGATCTGTTGGTTTGGGGCCCAGCGCCCTATGATCCCTGTCCATTTGGAAATCATGATCCGACAGGTCTGGGGCTAGTTTCAGGAATAAGGTGCAAAGGTAGTTGTGGAGTACTTCGGCAGAGATCGTCTAAGGTATATTTCTTATTCTCAGATTTTGTCTTTGGTCTCTGTCTTCTTGCTCATCCAGGGCATCTCTCAGTTCAGTGGCTTCTTGGCCTAGTCTTATGACTTCATATTCTGTGGTGTGCTGGGAACCTATTACATCAGTGACTTTGCGCTTCAGCACATCAGTGCGCTTTGTTAGCCCGTGTATCTCTGTCCTCCGACCCTCCAGCGCTATTTTCATATCTGACTGGATTTCTTTGCGCAATTCTTTGTGCATTCTGTGGAACAGGGCTTCGAAATAGCTTTTATTCAACCCTATTTCTTGTATTTCTGATGGGCCTAATTCAGGGGATGCATCCGTTAGGGCTGCGTGGGCTGCTTCTTTGGTGCCATCTTGGGAGTCACCGCACTGTTCTATGGGGCGATGTGTTGGAGTGAAATACTTTGTGACTCCTGGGCCCTGGTTCCCTTTTGGCTGGACCGGCTTCTTCCTCCTTGTTTACTGTGTTGTCTGTGCATTTTTTGTGAATTTTTGCGTGGTTTGGATCGCTTGTTCTAGCGAGTTATTCGTGAGGGTGACGGGAGCTCCTCAGCTAGGCGACCATTCTTCTTGACTTCACTGGAAGTCCCCCCATGTATAGCTTCTTTTGAGTGTTGCAATTATTCTACAGCAGCACCTTGGTTGTTATCAGGCTGGTTTTTTTATTTTTATTTTTTGTGTTTATTTAATTATTTTCTTGGGTAAGCTGTGCCTTTAATGCAGAAGGGTGGTGGCCATTTTGGATCCGGCTGGATGCACGGAGCAAGACAGCAGCTCAGCTCAGTCTCCCTCCTCACAGCTGAGGCGGAGGGGGGGTGCATGTTTGTTAGTTTATTTGTATTGATTAATTTATTTGTCCTCTCTCCCTTTTAGGGCCGGCGGCAGCCAGCTTGGATTTTCAGATAGGGGAAGGCTGTGGTAAAAAATCTCCTGTTGTGGACAGATCCACCACCTTCACTTCACCCTGCAGGAAGGGGTCCCCCACTTTCACTAGGTATCCACTTGGTAGTGGAGGCAGGGGGTAAGGGGTTAACTGTCGTCTCCCCCGGCTCATCGTCACTGCGGAAGGACTCTGCCTCTAAGAAGACCGTTTCCCACCCTCTCCCGGCAGCGAGGCCCTCCCCGATCGTTCCTGAACCGCCCCCCATGTACCTCTACCACCGGTGGGCCGCGGGTCTTGCCTCTCCGGTATAGGCCAGTATCCCTTCTTCTGCCGCGCTGTGCTCTGTTTCAGGCACGTGCAGCGGCCATTTTGTGCCCACGGCTGAGTTTTTTAAGGGAGGCCCGTGCTTCCTGTGTCTGCGGGTGTTCCTGGGGTCCCAGTTCTTCGAGAGCTGCACAGTCTAGGTGTCAGCTAGTGGTGGTTTGGCTTCAGGAGACGTTTTGAGCCGTCCTAGGGCAGTTTTGGCTGACTTTGGCTTGTTTTATGTGGTTTAGACCCTCTGTACAGACGGAGCTAGTCTTACCTGAGACCAGCCCGCTCTGCATCCAAGCCACGCCCCCGCAGATAAAGCTTTTAATCATATTGATTGGAGCTACATGTCTGAAGAACTAAAGGCATTCGGAATTAAAGGCAAATTTATGACAGCAATCTCTTCCTTATATGGGAATCCCACAGCTAATGTATGCTAACTTAATATGCAGATAGATACAATACCAATAAAAAATAGCACAAGACAGGGAATTAAGGTGAAATAAAAGCTTATACATTGTTGTTATTCTTTGATGATATCCTATTGACAATATCGGCTCCCCTGACAACCGTGCCAAATCTATTTAGCCTGTCGGAGTTTCAGAAAATGTCACGATTTAAAATTAACAACGACAAGTCCGAAGCCCTGAATATAAATATCCTGCAGGAACAGGTAAATCTCATAACACACAATTTTGATTTCAAATAGAAATCTCAAGCCATAAGGTACCTTAAAAAATTTTTTTGACCAATGCATAAGAAACAATATACAAGACGAACTATCCCATAATAATAAGAATCTTGAAAAAAAAAAAAAACTAGGGGGATGATCCAGATATTTATCTTGGATACTGTAGGTAGGATAAACGCTGTTAAAAGGAATTTGTTTACAAGAATCCTGTATCTGTTTCATACTATTCCAGTACTGGTCAAGGTAAAGGACATACAGATCTACAATCAAAGATTGCAAAATTCATATAGAATAGCAAGAAAGCGAGAATAAAAAATCCCTCCTCTACCAATCTAAACTAAGCAGAGGTTTAGCCTTACCTAATCTAATGCAATATTATCAAGCAGTGCACCTAAGCCAGGTGATTAATTGGGATGTCTAAAAAAATATAAAGATATAGGTAGAAAGATAATCTGCTATTATGTCACGCGCAAGCATAGAAATGCTATTATGGCTAAATAAACAGGACAAACTTAAGCTCCTGATATCTTTGGAGGCTATCACACTCTCACTGAAAATTTGGGACTCTGAAATCTAAACATACACTGACGAACTCAAACTCCCAGATGCTACAACTTTTTCAAAGTCCATGTTTTGCCCCAGGTTGGGAGAATATATTCGAAGGGGTCGCAAACAGCTCCACTTGTGTATTAATTAAAGAGAACGCTTATAAAATGCTCCATCTATGGAATTATACCCCTTTAAGTTTATCAACTTTCTTTAAAGCAGCAATATGACATTTCCCACCTTTTCCCCCTTAATTGTACATCACTAAAGGTTTTACTTACCCCTGCCAGGATGAAGTCCCTTTCTTCCATGTTGGTGAAGAAGAAGAGGAGGAGGATGCCTTCATTCTGGCAGGGTTAAGTAGAACATTTACCAATTTAATTTGTATTTTACTGTATATTTGAATGGCAAAAGGCTAGTAGCCATTTGCTCATTCCTTTTTTGGGGGTGGGGGTGAGTTGGGGCAAGTAGACGGGGTGGGTGAAGGTGTAGTTAACCCCATTCATTACCTTAGCGGTAGTAACCAGCAAGGTAATGAAGGGGTTAAAGTCCCCAGCAACCCTCCCGGTAGGCACGACCACCAGGGCAGGAGAAACCTGCGGATTGGATGGTGGGAGACACCTAAATCTATTGGGCTGAAGAGAGAGTGGTTGTCCGTCCATTAGGGGAGTTTTTGGATTTAGATTCTGATAAGGTGCGGTGTTTTGTAAAGAGGATAGGGGTTTGTGTTGGGATGGTGTGTTGCCTCTGATTTTGAGTTTAGCAAGAGTTAGGCAGGGGATGGGTATTTTGGTTTTACACATAGGAGGTAATGATTTGGGGAGAACTCTATCTAGTAGGTTGGTGAGAGATATGCGGAGTGATTTATGCAGCTTAAAATGTCAATTTGTGGGTTTAATTGTAGTTTGGTCCGAGATGGTGCAAAGGTTGCATTGGAGGGGATTAACTGTAGGAGTATTAACAATATTGAAAGAAAAATGTGTGGTTACTATAGGTGGGTTTTCAGTTAGGAACAGGGACTTAGAAGGGGAGGTTACCGGGTTATTCAGGCAGGATGAAGTGCACATTTCTGATATTGGGTTAGATATTTTTAATTTGGTTTTGGAGATGGTGTAAAGAAGGCAAATATGTTTTTGTTTGGTGAGTCTAGGCCAGTATAAAGAGTTAAAAGGCTTAGACTTTGTCAGGGTGGTCAGAAGGTTCAAGGGTGATTCTAACCATTGAAGCAGGCTCATTGTTCAGGGGACTCATGGGTAGTCCTGGATTATATTATAGGAGCATACCTAGACAAGGGCAGCTGGCATGTATGACCTTACATTTTAGTGGACATCTGGCTAAGTGAACGGACTATGTAAAATAGAGTGAATAATGATAGGAGGGATCATGAACTCTATGGAGAGCTGTTTGGTGAGAATGGGTGGACTTTCCTGTATGTATTTTTAATAAAGCTATGGCCATGTTTATCCCATCTTTTGTGTCATAGTTGTTTTTAAATGAGGGTGTATGAGGCTCAGCTGGTCATGATATGGCATTAGACGTTCTAAGGCAATATGAATAGATTGGAGGCAGGTAATACTGTACAGTGTAATATTTCAAGATACAAGGGAATGTATGTATTACTGTAGAAATGTGGATCCTTGGCAACTACTGTAATGAAAGCAACAGAATAATGAAATGCCTTGGATTGATTAAAAAAATAAAAAAAGTCAGAGACATTAAAAGGATTTAAGGTAAAGTATATGTGCTTATCAACTGAAAAGGATTTAAAAACAAAGTGGAAAATTGTCATTACCTGCTTTTTATTTCGATTTATATCACAATGATTTGTGTAAACAACAATTTGCACTCTACCCATCCTTTTTTGTTTTCAAAATATAAGCACTATGATCCATTATTTTCTGAAGACATGAAACCATGCCATACATTTTTTAAAGTCTCCCAGCTTCACTATGGGGATAATAATGGTGTAAAAAAAAAACAAAAAAACCCACCATTCTCATTTATTTAATCTTATACCGTTTTCTGGCATCATATTTCTTCTATTTTGTTCTAAGGGACTTTAATAAATAGCACCATCTTCTTGCTCAATGATTAGATGTTACGTTTTGGTAGTTTAATAGAGTTAGATACACAAGTCATCAAAGTTAACAAATGAAACCCAGACTTTACTTAGTTTTGTTTTGGTATAAGACTTGTCTTTTAAATGCCAATCTTCATGAATGGGTATTCATTCTAATGAGTCCATGAAAAATAAAAGCAGATGTTATGTCAGCTTTCAGCCCTCTTGGGAGCATCCCATCTGGATTGTGGTCCTAAATGATCAGTGTCTCTTTCGAAATATACTTTAAATATATTAATATTTACTGTATATTTCCATTTTTAAATTGCTTTCTGAGTATCGCATACAAATCTTCAGTTCTCCCAAGGTATTTATAAGACATTAGAGAACCAGATGTGTCCAGCTTCAATTTCTGAATCCAAACTAATTTTGAACAGCTGTGTTCAAATCCAACGGACACGAGGGGACTGACATCTCGAATGTACAGGGAGGTAGTCTGTCCGGCTCAAGTAGACAGCCCCCGACTGCGATACATGCGACAATGGGAGACAGAGCTAGGGGACACTTTAGAGGACGAAGAATGGGACTACATATTGCAAGCTGCCGCAAAAAGCTCAATATGTGTCACGTTGAAGGAGAACGCATATAAGGTCCTAATGCGGTGGTACCATACCCCAGCTAAATTAGCTAAATTTGTCAGGGGTTATTCGCCGCTCTGCCCAAAACAGTGCGGGGAATTAGCTGACCTTAAACATATGCTGTGGTCTTGCCCAAGGGTGGCCCCGATTTGGGAAAACATTCGAGACTGGTTGCAAGAGATTCTCGATTTAGAGATCCCCCTGGACCCGTGGCTGTTCCTTGTGGGCAGGCGGCCCCAGGACATGTCTAGAACGGCACACAAATTGGTCATGCACTTCGCGACCGCCACCCGGTGCGAGATTGCAGCGTTGTGGAAGCAGAATGAGATCCCAATTCTGCCCAAAATCAGGAACCGAATTTGGCACGTTTGCCAGATGGAACAGTTGACGAGTTGGGTCAACGACTCTGGCACCAAATTTCTAAAAGTCTGGGACCCGTGGCTAGAACAAACCAACATCCCAGGGGTGGACGCCGCCACAATTTTGCACTAATAATAATAAATGCGTTCTCCTTGGATGGGATAGACTGGACACGGACGTAGGGACACACTAGACAGAGCCACCCAGCAGTTACATTAGGCGGTAGGATCAGTGGAGATAGTACGCAGTCACTCTGGATCGCATGGACCCTCCTCCAGAGCTTCGCAAGATCACCCACCCCCCTCCCCCCTCACCCTCTGTGTACCCCCCAGTCTTGTGATTCGAGTATGTCTTGTCTCGCTTTCCTTTTATGTTGTTCTTCTGATGCTGTTAGTGTTGACAGCTGTTAAATACAAAAATGTGGACTGACTGTAATGTACGCCTATGAGAGGTGAGTTTCTGTATATCTGCTTTCCACAAATAAAATTGAAAGTTGAAAAAATTACTGTATTTTTTCTTATAATTCAACTCCTAATGCCATTTTTTGTTAGTTTTAAAGCATAATTTGATTTCTATAGCAGGTTTTACCACCTCCCCAGCAGTGCAAGATCTTAGCAACACTTTCCTGTTTGTGATATTTTGTTGCCAATATTCTCAGCAGTTTGAGCTACAAACTGTAAGAATAGATAATGTTACCCTAGCAATATCAGGATACATTGTCGTTGCTGAGTTACACTGACCGAAGTTGCCATTCTATTCCATTAGTCACACAATCAGTATTTTGACAGATGTATAACAGGAGCACCAAACGAGTGCTAGTTTAGGTAAGAATGTAGAATTATACATTGTCACAAGCTTTACTTAAACAAATAAGAAATAAATCTGGGGGGATGTAGTATTGCTGCTTACTTTATATGCAGATAATGAATATCCTGAGCATTGGCCCCACCAATAAACCATATGTGGTCTTAACTGCAATATGCAAATGCTCATCAAAGATACAGAAAACGTTATTTCAGACATATCATCTCCATGAAGTTCCCTACGACCTGCCATGTCTACTCTCCGCATGTACATGTGAGGATCAGCTATATGGCATCTACATGGGAGCAGTGGGACATCTGGAAAGTTAATCCTACAAATAAAATATACAGAATAAAACACTCCCCTCATGCGCCATTCAAATGTATATCAGTTCTCAATAACCCTACCGTTCTGCGTTCTAATAAGGATAGTATGGAAGGTTTGCACATTTCTGTATATTCAGATGAGAGGAATGCTCCTGGTAACGACTTCATCACGTCCAAATGATTTATCTTTTATGCTCTGTTACACTGTTATTTGCCTTCTAAATTATTTCGGGATCTAGTAATACCTCATCCACAGAAATACTTTGGGGATAAAAGAAGATTGACAAATCAGCTTGAAATTATTATTATGATGCTTTTGCATCAAGAAATGTCCACAAAGAGAACCTCAAACTTGAATTTTCTAATGCCACATATTTGGTATTTAAGCAGCAATACTCCTGTACATTCCCCACTTTTTTGTCTTTCTTTTTTCTTATTTTTCTATGTAAAGCATGTGACAAGAGCTACCCTCCATTCCTGTCTGCACCATGGTGTTTCAATAAAGAAGTTTTTTACCCTGCTGCTCTGATCCTGACATATCCTTATTGCACGGCTGTGCTCTGCCTCACCGCTTCGTGTGGAATCTCCATTGATCTACTTTCTACTACAGAGGCACGCCCATCAGAAGAACACAGGCATTTCTTATGTGAGTTTATACCATTTTATCATATTGGGAGGTATACCAAAGGTGACTGCAAGCGTTTGTGACATTGTCCTCATTGGGAGTGATGTGGTGGAGCCAATCATTCTCCACTCACAGCACTTCCAGGACATCAGATATATGTCTATGCATTACGCCCACCTATATACCTATACTCCCCTTACTGTGACGTTGCCTGTCTGATTTCTTTCTTCAATCAAGAAACCATTGTTGATTTTGTCAAACTGTTTACCTATAGTCATTTGAGCACTATTGTTGAACTCTGTTCTACTATCCTAACCTAAGATTCTGTAGTAATCCTTGGGTGCTCCTGGGTTATAAATCTGCAAAATCCTGATTGTGTGCCTAACTAAATGGCTGCCTTTCGGTTTCCATTAATCCTTCAGTCAGCTACAATGTATCCTGAAATTGCTAGGGTAACATTATCTATTATACAACAGACGACAGAGAAGCCCAATGCTACATCCAACATGACAGAAATACACAGTAAAATACTTATATATTCTCTTGAAGTAGGGTCATTTAGTTTAACCCTTTGGCCAAAGCGTTGTAAGCTTGCGAGCCACGTCAAGGCAGACACCTGTTCGCAAGGCCTAACACTACCAGATAAAATACTAATATACCTCTATTAGGATTAAAATTCTCATTTACCTCTTTTAGGTAAACCCATTAACTAGGGTGACCAGACGTCCCCTTTTTGCCGGGACAGTCCCGGTTTTTCGGTTGCTGTACCGGTTTCCTGTGTGTCCCGGAAATGTCCCGTTTTTTCCCCGTGTGTTCCCGTTTCTTTAATGTCCGCGGCGGTGCGCGAGTAATTAGCTGCGGTGCGCGAGTAAGTGGTGGCGCGGAGGAGGAGACTGCAGCAGCCCGGCGGTGAGTATTTTTTTTAATGCCAGGGGTTGGGCTTCTGTAGAAACATGCTGGGTCTTGCTGATTGGAGGATGCGGCCGGGCATTGTACAAAGTCCCGCCCCCCAGCATTTGCTACCTTGGCCAATCCCCTGCATCCCGGCATTAAGCCCCGCCCACGGCATCATCGTTCACCAAGGCCCGGCATGTGGAAATGGAAAGGAAGTGTGCCTGGGTGGGGGGGACAGTGCCTGGGGGTGGGCAGGGCCAAGGTGCCTTGGGGCCGGGGGCAGGGCCAGAATGCCTGGGGGCAGGGCTTCCGCTTCCTGCTGCAGAGCACACGTGGTGTGTGTCTCTGCCCACTCCTGGCTTCTCTGCACGGTGTCTCCCCCCCTCTGCCCGCCCGGGGTGATAGGAGGTGAGTTTTTCTTCCTTTGCCTCCTGTCCTGGTGCTCCCTGCCCCCCAGGTTCCGTTGGTGCAGGAGATGGGCGCGGGGGCGGGCAGTGGTGGCTGCGCGGTGTCCCCCCATTCTGCCCCGGGAACCCGTGGCTGCCCGCCGGGGGAGGGGGGGCGGCAGTTTGTACCTTTTGCGTCCAGGCGCTCCCATCCACCCCCCCCTTGGTGCTGGAGATGGGCGCGGGGGTGGGTGCAGGGGGAGGCGGGGAGCCGCCTGCTCGTGGCTGCCTCTGTCTGTACTCCACTGTGTGTGTCTACCAGTGTGTATGTGTGTGTGTGTGTACACCAGTGTGTGTGTGTGTGTGTGTGTACACCAGTGTGTGTGTGTGTACACCAGTGTGTGTGTGTGTGTACACCGTGTGGGGGAGGGGGGGCGGCAGTTTGTACCTTTGCGTCCAGGCGCTCCCATCCACCCCCCCTTGGTGCGGGAGATGGGCGTGGGGGTGGTGCACAGGGAGGCGGGGAGCCACCTGCTCGTGGCTGCCTCTGTCTGTACTCCACTGTGTGTCTACCAGTGTGTATGTGTGTGTGTACCAGTGTGTGTGTGTACACCAGTGTGTGTGTGTGTGTGTGTGTGTGTACACCAGTGTGTGTGTGTGTGTGTGTGTGTACACCAGTGTGTGTGTATCTTTGTTTGTATCCCTCACCCCCTCTGTCCCTGTCTCCCCCTCTGTCCTTGTCTCCCCTCTGTCCCTGTCTCCCCCTCTGTCCCTGTCTCCCCCTCTGTCC
>WSYH01008551.1:0-28800 GCA_036426205.1 Ascaphus truei | reverse complement strand
GCTGCTGGTGTGTGTTTTGTGGATGTAGAGCTGGCAGTCTGTTGATTTGTGTGTGTCTGCAGTGTGTGTGTTTTGTAGGTGCAGAGGGGGGATGCAGTCAGTTTTGTGAGTGGAGGAGGGGTGCAGAGTGTTTTGTGTGTGTGTCTGTGGATGTAGAGCAGGCAGTCTGTTGGTTTGTGTGTCTGCAGTGTGTGTTTTGTGGGAGTAGAGGGGGGATTGCAGTGTGTGTGTCTTCAGTGTGTTTTGTGGGTGGAGGAGGGGTGCAGAGCGTTGTGTGTGTCTGCAGTGTGTGGGTTTACATGGGGGCTGCGTGGGTTGTAAAGGGGGGCTGCTGATGTGTTTTGTGGGTGTAGAGGGGGACAGCAGTGTGTGTGTGTGTGTGTGTGTGTGTGTGTGTGTGTGTGTGTGTGTGTGTAGATGGGCTGCAGTGTGTGTTGTGGTGTGTGTGTGTGTTTTGGTGTGTGTCTGTGTTTTGTGTGTGAGGAGGGGGGCTGCTGTGTGTTTTGTGAGGGTGGAGGAGGGCTGCAGTGTGTTTTGTGGTTGTAGAGGAGGGGGGCTGCACAGTGTGTTGGGGGGACTGCAGAGTGTGTTTATGTATATAGAGGGAGGTTGCAGAGTGTGTGTGTGTGTGTGGGGGGGGGGGACTATGTGTATGTACAATTTCCTTTTAATAAGCTTGCAGTAAAAGCATAAGAATGTAGACAATCATGCTGATAAAAATCAATATGACTACAAAAATGTATCTATGAAAAATTAATAAAAAAAATTAAAAAGCCTACATTTAGCCTTTAATAGTAATAATCCCCTCAGAACAGGGCATTACTGGCCAATAATGCCCTGTTTCCTAAACTGCTACCTGTTCCAAGAGATACCAAACATGCTGGTTAAGGTTGAATATGTGTAGCACATGAGCATTTACGTGTAAACATACAAATCTAAGGAAGCTTGCATGAATATTGTATGAACTTTGGCAAACTTTTTAGACTGATTGTTATGGTCGTTATAAAGCATGAAGGAATATGTGTGTAACAATTAACTTTAATTGATAGATATTAGAGAATAATAGTTTGATATTAAGACATCTCACATGACCTAGGATAACATGTCTTTGAACAATCAATGCAAAGATAGAGTAACCTAGTAAATGCCCATACAGAGAGTCATAGTGCTCCAGAATCCCTGTGAATCTCTGTTTTCCTCTTCATTGAAACGAGGATTACGTGGCCGCTCCACACGTTTCCTCCGAACACGTGCAGCCCCAGAGCTTGGCTGCTGCTGACTGGACTCTCCTTCCAATGGAAGAGACTCCAAAAGTGGCCCACCACCAACCACCCCACCACCAGACACACCAGCAGCAACACCAGCAACAGCCACCAGCAGCACTCGCACTCGCAGCAACAGCACTCCCCTGAATCCTACGTTCACTCAGACACGTACTCACACGACTACCAGTACCACTCACACCAGCATCACTCTTCCCACGCCTTTCGGCCATACCTATAGTACTCACAAAGAACAGAAAATAAATTTAAAGACAATCGCACTGAACACTTACAAAGGGAAAACAAGACAAAGATGTTAACAAAACAACACAGGCCAAACCTCTCACAATACACAACTACTCTCTCAGTCAATATGAAATATGTAAATCGGCCAGCTCTGCGTGTCTCTCTCTCTCTCCCAACAACACAGAGAATGAATAAAAATACACGCTGCCTTTAAATGGGCCGCTCAATCAAAAACATGCTTGCTTCGGCAGATTCAGCAAGAAGTTTCATTGGTGAACCTAACACCACCCCGCCATGCACCTGTGTGTGATCGGCAAATCATCGGCAGAGTGGGACCAAATGTTTTCGGCTTGATTCGGAAGGGATTTGGCACTTATTGCATACGGCGAGGGAAAATCAGCAGAATCATGCCGATAAGGAACACTTGGCGAGAGGACTTTTTCGGTGCTTACTGCATAGAGCCCTTGGTTGTGAGAAAATGGACTAGCCACACGCTCCCCTTGATAAGTGACCTAAAACAAGAGCTACTCAGAATAATGTTATGTAGCCCTCTTTCCTCCACCCTAACTGAGATTGAGGTGGGTAGGTGTATCTGACTACTTATCAGTGTGGTGCTGGACCTGTTTGGCAACCAGGAGGGCTGAGCTTCTGCCCTGGGGAGCCTGGGGTATATAATTACACTCGGTGCAGAGCCTCCACTGATGAGGGATCCCAACGTGGTGGGAGTGTGCCCTCACCAGAACAACCATACAGTAAATACACACAATGTGAATAAACAGTATTTACTGAGCATAAACGGTAACTTCAATGAAACTCTCTTTGCATAACATCAATACATCATATGAATAACATTGCATCACCCTGAATGCATACCATCCCCTCACCCACATGTCCATCATCACATCACCCTCAGTCCCTTTGATAATAATGTGTGTCCACAACCATAAAGAGAGTGTGAGTGTGAGGGATAGTGCTTCCCTGTGTTGGGGCCCGGTGGTGCACTTATTCTACTATCTCCCTGATCACTGCTCCTGATCAGGATAATCCTTGGACTCAGCAACACCGCACAGTGATCCCACGCTGCACTGCGCTGCTCTCTGCAGGAATGGATACTCTTTCTGCACTCAGGCTGCACGGGCATTCAGGCACTGTCCTGCAGCATGTCTCTTCCTCTTTGAGTATGGTGAAGGAGTGCCTGACTTAACGCAGTCCCTTTCACATACAGTATTCCTCTAGTTCCTCAGGGGACTAACTGGGCCCTGGGGGTATACCTCTACCCTAGCCCCTGCATGCAGAATATCTCTTGCTGTAGATTCTCTGATTCCAGACTCTGGCAGTTCACCACGTGCAACTGGCACTGGTGATATTACACACCCTGTATAACTTAGAAAGCAACCCCCCCCCCCTTCTTCCTATCAGGGGCCTTTCCCTGACACAGCCAAAGCAACTCCTCTAGCTGCACTGCACACAACACTGTCTCTTCTGGTCAAAGCACACAGCACCGCAGCTGTGTCACTGACAAGACTTACACTCGCCTAAGGTCAGGGTCCCTACCTATGGGGCCTTCCCTATGAACTTACCCACTAACCTAGTGGGGAATGGGGCCTACCTGGGGCCTGGGGGTAACCTGGCCTAGTGTAAGAAGCCACTTGCTCCTTACACACTTCCTCCCCCTTCCTTCTCCCAGCTCCAACTGACTAGCGTGGTCTCTGCAACATTGTATCCTTCTCCAACAGGAGAAGCTGCAAACCCTATTTGCTGGCTGGCTGCACGTGATGTGGGTGAAAGGGCAGTCCCCAGAGGCTGCTGGGAATTGTAGTCCACTCAAGACCTCTTTTGCATTGGGACCGCGTGCGCTTTCTTTACTGCGCCTGTGCGAAGCTGTAATGGCCGCCGCTATGCTTAACTGCGCCTTCACGACCTTGGGGAGTCCCTGCACTATGGAGCGCCATCTCTGGCCCTTCGCGCTCACTATATTGGCCTCTGCGCATGCGTGAGCCTCCACGCCCATGCGGACATAAAAAGATGGCGGCGCCGTGCCTCTGACGCCACCGGGAGGACTCTTTGGGGACCTGGCTACAGTTTTATAATGGACGTGAGTCTTTTAAGGATCTAGAGACGTGTTGTAAGACATTGGAGAAGTTTCTCAATTATGTGCCAGTTTCCTTGAAGAATAAACTCATTAATATCTTTGAAGGTGCGAAATGGGTTCTTGAAAGGCAATTAAGTAGTCATAATATTGACGCGTCTATATGCCTTTATCAAAAAATATTTCTTCTTTGAAATCCTTCATTATTATCATTTTTCTCTTATGTGTGTTTTTGAAATGGGTAAAAGTTTATAAATTAATTTTTCTACAATTTTCTGTCTTTCGGTCAGGTTTTCAGAATATCCCTGCTTTAGCACAGGTGGCTCAATCAGTCACTCAGTCGAAGACTGCACCACCTGTGCTGAAGCTGGGAGTGATTGAGGCACCTGTGCTGAAGCAGGGATATCCTAAAAACCTGAGCTGTTGGGGGGGAGGGGGGAATTGAGGACTGGTGTTAAGCACCATTGCACTAGTGTATCAAAAGTTGTAAACTACAGTATGAAACCTGGACAAGGTGTTATTTTTAAACTCTTCAATAAAAAAAATACTTAAAATAGAAATAGTGGACATACAGTATATTTATTATAAAGTTTAGAATTATGTGATTAAAATCAACAAAGAAATACACATAGAGTGTACACATATGTATCTTAAAATGCAAGGTACAATTACAGTAGTATACAATTAAATTAATGATCAGAGACTAATTCCAAGCATGTGACAGCCAGCGACTAGTAAGTAATGTAATTTATTTTATACCACCTTCTTGCAGTGTTTTTCATCATCAATTCTGAAGGCTTTACACTGATGAAACCTAATAAAAAATAGTAGAATAATCGTATTAAGAATTTTAGACATCTTGGAAATTTGGTCTGCTTGTTCACAGAGGTTGAGAAAAAAACTGAATATAAATCTGATATTATGGAGGTTTTATTCTTTTGTTGTAGAAAAATGCAATGTGGCAACACTGACAGGAACGTCTACAAAACAAATCTTGCATATGCAAGATTTAATATTTGATGGAAGAAATGTTAAATGTAAAGTTGCTCATGTCAAAGTTTTCGATTTCATGGATTTTGTGCTTGTGTGAAGTGCTTTCTAATAGTGATCTGTAATTTGAGTACATAATTAGAAGCTTCATGAGCACAAATGTGGATATCAATTATAATATTTTTGAAGTGGGTTTTAGTGTTTAAATTTAGATGTTATGTTTGACTGTGTGAAAATATTTTAGTCTCAATTAAGTTTTTGCATTGCCATACTGTATGTAATGTGAATTTTAATGTCTTATTTTCTTTATTTTGTATTACTAGTGTGTGCAGCCCCGAGCCTGTATACTTTTATGCATGGATATTTTAATAAGAAGGGACAGATTAAAGATTTCAATAACTTGTTCTCATGAGTTGAGAATGTCTGCATAGTTTTGCGAGTTTCTATAACAAATTAAATTAGGGACTCTCTTCATGTTTTGTGCCCATTCAAAATTATGCTGCTGTCAGATTTTAATTGCTGATTTTTAATAATTTCAGCATACTGTATGTAAATGCTGAGTGCTGTTCAATCGTTTTACTTTAGGAATTATTAGAAAAGTTCCTAATGCATTTATAACTTTCAGATGTTGAGCGTATAAGGTAAATTAAAAAAAAATGCATAAATGTTTTTCATTAGTATCACAGAAGGTTCTGTTCCAGATGTTAGTTAATAGTGTCAATTGTAATGTTATTTGTAGTTTTATTACAGATTCTTCTATGTTTTAAAGTATTTTAGTAATGTGCTTTTAATTTTATGTGCATGTTCTCAGAAAACAGGAAAGATGAATAAATAAAAAAATGCATTACTTCTCGTACACTTCAGTTTGCTTCCTCATTCAGTTAATCTAACTCTTAAAAGATTACTGTATGTATAAAATATACGTTGCAATCATTTTAGACTATGGGAAAATATCATGTCCTTGTGATTGTGTGGCATGGTTAACTCGTATTGTAAAAAGAAATAGGCTTTCTATTACACTATTTAAATGACTCATTTTCTAACCACCTTGCTCCATGCCGGTCTTTAGACCAATTGATTAATATAATTTTTTAAATTAAGGAATGTGTTACTTGGAGCGGAGATAATGAATCTACTTTATAGCCTCACTAAAACTTTATCGCCCAACTTATTTCTTCGAGCATTTCTGATTTGGCGCATACTACAACTCACAATTGCTTCAAATACAGTATCATTTTTTTATCATTTTTTTATGTTGTTTTTTTTTTCCGCATTTATATTTTGTATATTACCCTAAGTGATATTGTTCAACTAAGACATCAGGTTGAAGCAGGTAATTATTTTTGTGTGCACACTGTAATAGCGATTTGGATAGGTTTCCCATTGCTGTGAGAAGACTGCTTGATGAATTAGTTTACCATCATGACTTTGGATAGGCCTAATTAGGAATTTAACCTCTGTTGTTCTGTGAAGATGGGCACAGGGTTGTGGACTGTGACTATAATACATACCAGTATCTTCAATATGGTCTTTGGGGTGTGTGACTTGCTGCCTCTGGAGGTACGGCTGAAAACCTTAAAGCCACAACTTCTGAGATAGGGCGGTCGCACTGCGGGAGGCCCATGCTTCTGGATCGGACCCCCCACAGCGATAATCCTCTGGCATTGGAGCAGTCCCTGTCCCACGACTTGCTCCAGTGCTGAACACAATGACTTGCTACATCTGTAGTTCCATTAATTATGTAACATTTATGATTATTAAATCACACTGTCACTATGTCAGATGCCTCTACAGTAGTTGATTTATTTTATGTCAAATTAGTAATCATAGCATTTGTAAAATTACAGATATTCACTAGGAATACACAATGGGCCAAAATACTCTGACATTTCAAACATTGACACATTTATGGGAGACCTCCCCAATGCTCTCTTAAAATAACAATGTATACAAAACTACACCTGCGGCCGCCTTTACCCTAGTGCGGCCGTAGCGGCGCAACTCTTATAACCGCGGGCAGATGCATTTTAATTTTTTTTTGTCTGGAGTGTATTGCGGTATTTTAGCGCTCGTAATATTAGCATTTTATTAGCGCTGTCTGCAATACTGCAATACCGTCTAAAAACTCAGAGGGGCGTTCGCGAGCTGTTGTCTTCGAAGTCTAATACTTTAGCAGTTCAACCTATAGTACGTCAGTACACAGTCTGTGTGTGCACGCGCAGTAATTGTAAATTTGCATATTTATACATGCATTTGCAGTGCTGTATGTCTCATTTGAAAATTGTTGAAATGCATAGGCGTGTACAGTACTGTAACAGTATCACATTTCAGCATGCAGTATACAGCGCTCTCCCCTCGCTCGCCCCCGCACACACAGGATAATTTACTGCACTGCAGTATTTCAACTTCTTATCTTATCTACAGTACAATACACCTCTCCCACACCATTCCTTTGAATGTTTGTCTTTCTGGTTTCAATCACATCCCTGCTTGATAGCTGATGATTACTGCGCATGCGTCTGTAAGTTCACCACTGCTTGCTTGCGAAGTTCAAGAGTGAGTGACCAAAAAAAATATATATTTTTTTTTCTCCTCATTTTTTATTTTTATTTTCCTAAACCATCTTGATATTACGATATTCAATCTGTGCTGTAGCTTTTGCCTGCGACACTGTACGTTTGACTGCACATGGTTGATTTGTGTGCTTTTTATGTATTTGAGGGTGTAGGGATCAAATTATTATGATAACCTGCCTTTTGAAAATATGCCATTTCTTTGAACTGCAGTACAGCTAATCCTTCATGCAGCTATACCCTGTGCCCCCTCCCCCACGCACACACAAGGCTCGCTCAAGCAAGGATTTGAACCTCTTATTGACAGACACCTCTCTTGAGCCATTCTGTTTCTAAAGCTTGCCATTGTGTTTTTAATCATCCGTCCCTAGCCGAGCATCACCTCTCTGCACCTGCGTGTAATCCTCTTTGGGATGGGAGCTACCTTTGATAGCTGATGATTACTGCGCATGCGTCTGTAAGTTCACCACTGCTTGTTTGCGAAGTTCAAGAGTGAGTGACCAAAAAATATATATTTTTTTCTCCTCATTTTTTTTTTCTCCACAAGCCTGCCTAAACCATCTTGATATTACGATATTCAATCTGTGCTGTAGCTTTTGCCTGCGACACTGTGTGTTTGGCTGCACATGGTTGATTTGTGTGCTTTTTATGTATTTGGAGGTGTAGGGATCAAATTATTATGATGACCTGCCTTTTGAAAATATGCAATTTCTTTGAACTGCAGTACAGCTAATCCTTCATGCAGCTGTACCCTGTACCCCGCTCTCCCACGCACACACACAAGGCTCGCTCAAGGATTTGAAACTCTTATCGACAGACACCTCTCCTGAGCCATTCCGTTTCTAAAGCTTGCCATTGTGTTTTTAATCGTCCGTCCCTAGCCGAGCATCACCTCTCTGCGCCTGCGTGCCTAATTTTCCTATTGTTGGCTTTGAGTCACCTCTCTGTAATCCTGTTTGGGAAGGGAGCTAGCTGATGATTACTGCGCATGACTCACCCATCCACCCCCCCAACCCTTTGAGGCTTTGTTTACGGTAATGCTTTTGATAATCCCTTCTCAAATTTGATATGTAAATCTGATTTGCACAGCACTGTGAAATTGAGAGTTAAAAAAACCTTTATCTGATTTATGTTGTTGATGCAGTAAATTACCACTTTTTGACATTCTTTCTTTTACTTTGGTGTAGGTGTGTGTGGGGGGGTGTCAATGATTATGATTATCATGAATGTAAATAAATATTTATTTTATTTTATCAGGAACAAAAAATACAAATATACAAATAATCATGAATAATACAAAATACAGTCTTTATTCAGTTCTTCTGTCAGATGAAAATTGAGGGCCGGTGGATAATCATGAATAATGAACATTGATAATAATATTAATTAATAATATATACTGTAATAATATATATATAATAATATAATTTTTTCCGTCTTTATCTTCTTCCTCATTCTGTGTACAGTACAGTAGTTCATTGAGAGAGGAGAGGTTTTGTGTACATCATGACTGCAGTTTAGATACTGTACACTTAACTGTACAAACAGTTCACAAACTTTACACGATACCCCCCCTCTCCCCCAGTCCATCCTTTTTTTCTGAAAAGACAAGAAAACAAAAAATTAGTGCAGTTATGTGCATACTGTATTATGGCATTGTGTGCTATATAGTACTGTCAAACTAGTCTATACTGGAACTACTGTATACTGTGACTACTGTTAAATACTTTGTAACCAGATGGCTGGTGCTGCTCTCTCTGGAAAGAAAAACACTGAGCAGTTAGGTGCATAGTGTATTATGGCATTGTGTACTGCATAGCTACTCCATATTGGACAACAGTATGCAGTTAGTACTGTCAAACTAGTCTATACTGGAACTACTGTATACTGTGACTACTGTTAAATACTTTGTTACCAGATGGCTGGTGCTGCTCTCTCAGGGGAAAAAAATCTGTGCCATACTTACCTGTATCATACTGTACTTACAATACTACAGTACAGTACTATACCACCTTCCAGATGCTTGCCCATTACGCGTGCTCACAATGGGCAACACAGTCGCAATATGGTCAATATATTTATTGCATCGTTCCACGGTGAGTACATCATTCCAAAAGCTCAGTATGCCTTGCGCCAACTCATCCTTTTTGGAGGGTTTCACGACTTTTCGGATATGGTACTTCAGCTGATGCCAGACCATTTCGATAGGATTGAAGTGTGGCGATCTGTCATTGGAGGGGGAAAAAAGGACAATTACTTAAAGAGATACAGTACACAGTAAAAACAGTGGGAAAAAATGAGACACGGTTACCGCACTTACTCCGCTGGCGTCTTCACCCAGTTGATACCGCGCTCAAGGATATGCACTGTTGACGCGGTGTGCTTCGGATCGTTGTCCTGGTAGAAACGGTGACCATCCGGGAACTCACGTGTGATGTATTCTACAATCTCAGGCACAATTTTCTCTTGGAAGAAAGCTTTATTCATGATTTCTATAACAAGAAAAGAAAAGTGCTCAAAAAACTGCACACTAGTACAGTACAGTGCATAAGGCAAAAGCGTGTGACATACATTTTACTGTACCTTCAAAGATGACGATGCATCCTGGTTCACGCCTAGAGATGGCACCCCACACATGCATCTTCACTGGGTGTTTTGGACGCGGCTTCATAGATATGCGACCTTTTTTGTGGAATGCAAAAGTGGCAAATCTCTCCAGCGAAACAATAGACTTGTCAGTGAAGATGCAATCCTGGAAAGTTTCTCCGCTATCGATCCATGCCTGGGCCTGGACCACTCTCTTGATCTTGTTAACGTCCCTTATCATAGGGTACGCTCTGTAATGACAAGGAATAATTATTATAGGTACAGTAGAGTTTCTTAAACAATACTTTAACCTCCTGTACTGTCCAGTAAAAACCTCACACGTCCATATTTCCATCCAATTCTGCGTCTCATCTTCTTTATGCTGGTCTCGGATACAGTGAGATTGTGATTTTGCTGCAGAGTGTATTTGACCCTTAAGGCACTCTTCTCATCATTCTCTTCACTTATTTTGTCGACCAGAAGAGTTGACTCCCTACAATGTACAGAAAAACAACAATCCGGTAAGTTACAGTGCAGTAGGCCACAAGTACAGCACATCATTTACAGTAAAAATAGTATAAAATGAGAGATCTACACAATATATAGTTCAATTAATATGCAGCAATACAGTAGCGGCCTCCTTTATCCTAATGCGGCTGGATCCGCGGCGCTCTGATAATCTTGGGCAGATGCGTTTTTTTTTTGGTCCGGAGTGAATTGCAGTATTTTAGCGCTCGTGATATTAGCATTTTATTCTCGCTGTCTGCAATACTGCAATACCGTCTAAAAACTCAGGGGGGCGTTCGCGAGCTGTTGTCTTGGAAGTCTAATACCTTAGCAGTTCAACCTACATCAGTACACAGTCTGCGTGTGCGCGCGCAGTAATTGTAAATTTGCATATTTACTGTATACATGCATTTGCAGTGCTGTACAGTATGTCTCATTTGAAAATTCTTGAAACGCATAGGCGTGTACAGTACTGTAACAGTGTCACATTTCGGCATATACAGCGCTCTCCCCTCGCTCGCCCCCGCGCACGCATAGGATAATTTACTGCACTGCAGGGTATTTCAACTTCTTATCTTCTCTACAATGCAGTACATCTCTCTTACACCATTCCTTTGAACGTGTGTCTTTCTGGTTTCAATCACATTCCTGCTTGACAGCAGATGATTACTGCGTATGCGCCTGTAACTTCACCCACCACTGCTTGCTTGAGTGAGTGACCAAAAAAAAAGAGATATGTAAATCTGATTTGCACAGCATTGTGAGAATTGAGAGTTAAAAAAACCATTAACTGATTCATGTTGTTTTGTCATTCATTCTTTTTCTTTGGTGTACTGTAGGTGTGTGGGGGGGGTGGGTTGTTGTCAATGATTATGATTATCATGAATGTAAATAAATATTTATTTTATCAGGAAAAAAAAAATATAAAACGCTTGCCATTGTGTTTTTAATCCGTCCCTAGCAGAGCATCACCTCTCTATGCGCCTGCGTGTAATCCTCTTTGGGATGGGAGCTAGTTGATTACTGCACATGCGCCTGTAAATTTACCACTGCTTGCTTGAGTAAGTGACCAAAAAAAAAATTCTCCTCATTTTTTATTTTCCCCACAAGCCTGCATAAACCATCTTGATATTACGATATTCAATCTGTGCTGTAGCTTTTGACTGCGACCCTGTGCGTTTGACTGCACATGGTTGATTTGTGTGCTTTTTATGTACTGTATTTGGGGGTGTAGGGATCATATTATTATGATGAACTGCCTTTTGAAATTACAGTATGTCATTATCTTTGAACTTCATGCAGCTGTACCCTGTACCCCCCTCCCCCACGCACACACACAAGGCTCGCCCAAGGATTTGAAACTCTTATCGACAGACATCTCCACAGAGTCATTCATTTTCTGAAGCTTGCCATTGTGTTCTTAATCCGTCCATAGCCGAGTGTCACCTCACTGCGCCTGCGTGTAATCCTCTTTGAGATGGGAGCTAGCTAATTACTGCGCATGACTCACCCAACCTCCCCCCCCCCCCTCCAACCCTTTGAGGCTTTGTTTACGGTAACGCTTTGGAAAAATCTGATATGTAAATCTGATTTGCACAGCATTGTGAAAATTGAGAGTTAAAAAAACCATTAACTGATTCATAGAGAAAAGAAAGAATTGCCGGCGCCAAATCAGTCCTTTAAATAATAATAAATCCGAATAAAGACCAAACCGTCTCTTGCAAAGTCCCAAAAGTGTCCTTGAACAAACTGGCAGTGAAGGGGTCAACGAACGGCTCACACCAAATAATAGTGCAATGTGTAAAAAAGAGAAGAAAACAAACAGATAATGGTGCAGTACGCCAAAAAAGTTGACATTAAAACATTAAAAACTCACACATGACAAACATAACACACAATGACAGACAGACACTAGCAAGACTATAATCCTAACAAAAAGCTATTTATTAACATTGAAATACTGGGTTCAGGAGGATACAGCACTTAAGTCCAGAGGGGTAAAATTGAAACCCTACTTACAGGACAGTAGATGGTAAAAGCAGTAAAGCTGAAGATCGCTCAGGTGCTCTTCTCTGATGATAACTGGATCTCCTTTAGGGATTGCCTCTTGTGGGGGATGGATGTTGAGTCGCACGAAAACCGTAACTTCCTGGTGGATGTGACGTCACACGCTGCGGTGTTACTGAAATCGCTGCTCCTCTTCCTCTCCTTTCCCCCCACAGCCTGCACAACTGCTGCCAATATCCTCCACAACCAAACAGACAGCTCTAAAAACAGAATAATCTCCCAACGACGTTTCATGCACATACGTATATAATATAGTAATATTGTTTTTTCCGTCTTTATCTTGTTCCTCATTCTGTGTACAGTAGTTCATTGAGAGAGGAGAGGTTTTGTGTACATCATTACTGCTGTTTATATACTGTACATTTTACTGTACAAACAGATTAGACTGGACACAAAACCCCACCTCCCCCCAGGTCACCCTTTTTTCCTGAAACGACAAGAAAACAAAAAATTAGTGCAGTTATGTGCGTACTGTATTATGGCATTGTGTGATGTGTAGTACTACTGTACATGGCTGGTGCTGCTTTCTCTGGAAAGAAAAAACTGTAACTACTGTATACTCTGACTATTGGGAAAGAAAAAATCTGTGCCATACTTACCTGTATCATACTGTACTTACAATACTACAGCACAGTACTACTTTCCTGATGCTTGCCCATTACGCGCGATGACAATGGGCAATACAGTGGCAATATGGTCTATATATTTATTGCAGCGTTCCACAGTGAGTACATCGTTCCAAAAACTCATTATGCCTTTCAACAACTCGTCCTTTTTGGAGGGTTTCGCCACTTTCCGGATATGGTCCTTCAGCTGATGCCAGACCATTTTGATCGGATTGAAGTCTGGCGATCTGTCATTGGACAAAAAGGACAATTAGTTTAAGAGATACAGTACACAGTAAAAACTGTGGGAAACAAATGAGACACGGTTACCGCACTTACTCCGCTGGCGTCTTCACCCAGTTGATACCGCGCTCAAGGATATGCACTGTTGACGAGGTGTGCTTCGGATCGTTGTCCTGGTAGAAGCGGTGACCATTCGGGAACTCGCGTGTGATGTATTGCACTATCTCAGGGACAATGTTGTCTTGGAAGAAAGCTTTATTCATGATTCCTATAGCAAGAAAATAAAAGTGCTCAAAAAACTGCACAATAGTACAGTACAGTGCATACAGTAAGGCTACACTAGTAAAGTACAGTGTATAAGGCTACATTATATTTGATATATTTTACCTTCAAAGATGACAATGCATCCTGGTCCACGCCTAGAGATGGCACCCCACACATGCAGCTTCATGGGGTGTTTTGGCCGCGGCTTCAAAGATATGCGGCCTTTTTTGTGGAATGCAAAGCTTGCAAATCTCTCCAGCGACACAGTAGACTCGTCAGTGAAGATGCAATCCTGGAAAGTTTCCCCACTGTCGATCCATGACTGGGCCTGGACCACTCTTTTGATTTTGTTTGCGTCCCTTATCATGGGGTATGCTCTGTAATGACAAGGAATAAATAATTTTAGCGGTACAGTACAGTTTCTTAAACAACACTTTTACCTCCTGTACTGTCCAGTACTAACCTCACACGTCCATATTTCCATCCAATTCTGCGTCTCATCTTCTTTATGCTGGTCTCGGATACAGTGAGATTGGGATTTTGCTGCAGAGTGTATTTGACCCTTAATGCACTCTTCTCATCATTCTCCTTACTTATTTTGTCGACCAGATGAGTTGTCTCCCTATAATTTACAGAAAAACAACAATCCGGTAAGTTACAGTGCAGTAGGCCACAAGCACAGCACATCATTTGCAGTAAAAATAGTATACAATGAGATACTGTAGATCACCACAATATATTGTTCTATTAATATGCAGCAATATAAACAAGATATATACTGTTGTTATATAAATATACCGAAATGACTATAAAATTAGATAGATCTACACAATATATTGTTCCATAGTATTAATATGCAGCAATATAAACAAGATATATACTGTTGTTATATAAATATACCGAAATGACTATAAAATTAGATAGATCTACACAATATATTGTTCTATTAATATGCCGCAATATAAACAATGATAGATATACTGTATTATATAGTTATATAAATATACTTACGTGTTAGTTACCGTTGGTATCCTCGTGCGTTGTTGGATTTTTCCGTGTGCATGATAGCACACGGTGGTTGATGGCACAACAAGGCCAGTAGCAGCTAACCAGCGTTGGATATGTACAATTTGGTGTCCGCTCGTGTACATCTCCTTAATTCTAATGCTGAGATCCTTTGAAATCTTTTTAACAGAATTGCTGCGAGTAGAAAGAAATACAAGCACAAGAATGTATATTCGATGTTTAGTCGATGTGTATTCAATGTGCAGTGAATCCTCAAAATGGGTGGTGTATTTATACGTTAATGACTCACATTAGAGTACGCCCACTTTCAACACCTGTACCTCGTTGCCATGCATGAAATTTTACACACTTTGCATAGCCTCCCACTCGATGGTGCTGGCGCATTGCTTGCCAGCGACTGTCGTTTCTTAGTTGGTTTTAACACGACCTTTCGCCTTTTGCTGTCTGCACGATCATAGATACAGGAAAAACCCGGTGATACACACCAATAACCTCCAATAAATTCGGGATCAATACGAAAAAAACATGGATCGCTACATAACTTTTTCCTTATTGCACGCTTCCACACATGAGGATCTTGCGAAAATTTGTAAATGTCATAGTTTTTGATAAAATACTGATAAATTTAAACAACTGTTGCCATCTTATCATCTGTTGCATTAATCACGGCCCATATTAAATAAGCGTACGTTCTGTCGGGTTTTTGGAACACGGGCTGCACTTGTACACTCATGGCGGGAATTACTGGACAATAACCAGACCAGAAACTGGTGCTTGTCTTTCTTTAATATGAAAAGCCTAAATTGATACATTATTGTAACCTCTTCTTTCAGTCCCAAGGCCAATTTACAATAGACCACTGTGGTATCTTTTTTAAATGAAACACCTGCAAGTCGACACATTACTGAAGCGCATGCGCATTACAATTCATGAATATCTGCCATCTGGCGGACACGTGAAGAATTGCAACCAATTAAATCCGAACCATTATCAATAAACACATCAACCGCGCATCAACCGCGGCTGTGAATGCAACATGAATGCGGTCAGAATGTGACATAAACGCGGTGAAGTGCGTGGCATTCGAAAAAAAATCCCGGAAAAATGCGGTGATGTTGGAGAATAAAAGAGGCCGCGGCTGTATATCAGATTTTATTAATTGTAATACAACTCATATTGTATATCTGGTTGAATGTCCGTGCACAAAATGTTGCTTGAAATTGCGTATTCAAGAACATGTAAGAAATATAAAAAATGGTTTCATGAAACTGTGACAACCACATCACGTTGAGGCCCCTTTTATCCCAAATAAGGCCGGAAACACAGTACTTATATTTAAGTGGGGTTTATTTATAGGGGCTAAGTAAAATATTCGCAGGCCCACTGTCCCTTTAAGAAAGCCAAACCAAAATAAAAAGCATAAATAAAAACCTATCTCTTTCAGGGATCTAACTTACTTCTTCAGCCCTGTCTACCGGGCAGCCAGCTAAGCCAGTTTCCACCCCAAAACATGCCCTGGCATAGGCAATAAAGAAACAGCACAGTCTTTAGTCATATTGTAGCAATAAAGGGTTTGCTTATCTTAATTCATCTGGCGAAGATGTCCCTGCTTCAGCACGGCTCTCTCAGCAATGTCTCTCACTCTGCCAGCATCTTTGCACTGCTTCAGCACGGCTCTCTCAGCAGTGTCTCTCACTTTTTACCAGCGTCTGGTAGCTGGGGAGCCCTTTCTGCCTCCCTCCATCTCTGAGGGCAAGTCTCTCTCACTGGCTCTAGCATTCTGGCTCTCAGTCTCACAACTTCCTGTATCTTTTGAACCTGCAGTCTTTCAGGAATCCTGTTTAATTAGGCTGCAGGTGCAGGCAGGTTAACTGGTTGAGTGCTGAAATGTACACATATCCTCCATTAGGGAGAAGGAGTGGCTCAGTGAGTAAAGACACTGGCACTGAGAGTGAAGCAGGGGAACCTGGTTCAATTCCCAGTGTCGGCTCCTCGTGACATTGGGCAAGTCACTTTATCTCCCTGTGCCTCAGGCACAAAAACATAGATTGTAAGCTCCATGGAGCAGGGACCTGTGCCTGCAAAATGTCTCTGTAAAGCGCTACGTAAAACTAGCAGCGCTATACAAGAACATGCTATTATTATTATTATTCCAGCCTACTGAGTCAGTGACTTTCACAAAACATAGTCTTAGTCGTCATTACCTGACACATCACAATAAGAATCCGTCCTCTCTATTGTTTAAGGGCATTAAACATGTTCCCCCTAATAGGAGAGGGTGTGACAGGGTTAAAGACCTTTCGGTACAAGAGACCTATTGGATACATAAATTAGGCTCATTGGTCCCCAAAGGACTTAATGAGGACATTGATGTCTGGTGTTTATATTAATTAGATTGTCCTAGTTCTAATATCATGTCTCCTAGAGGAACTCCTAGTATAAATTCATCAGCCTATTAATATGGGCCAATATTATGACTTAATCTCATTGCCTTCATTGTGACTTAATCTCATTGATTCATTGAGCAATACTTGTAATGGATCATGATATATGATTCTTTGTACTAACTGTTGTGTTTCATTTCAGAGCTCCATTGGGTTCATTTGCGCCACATTTTATTTGTAGCTACAGTAGATATTTTTTAGTCATCATGTGTATAATATTGTGCTATTGTGTATCCACACTTGTACAGCTCAACCCCGTTATAGCACGGTCCTCGGGGGCCACCCGATTCGACACACTCTGACACACACCCCCCTCCCGATGCCAGCTCCTCTCCGATCTCAGTAGCCGACACCAAAGGTAGGGAGGGGGAGTGGGAGGGGTGTGTGTGTGGTGTGAGTGTGTTGTGAGTGTGGTGTGAGTGTGGAATGTGCAGTGTTCTGTGAGTGTGTGCAGTGTGCTGCGAGTGTGCAGTGTGATGCGAGTGTGCAGTGTGCTGCGAGTGTGTGCAGTGTGCTGCGAGCGTGTGCAGTGTGCTGCGAGTGTGTGCAGTGTGCTGCGAGTGTGTGCACTGTGCTGCGAGTGTGTGCAGTGTGCTGCGAGGCTGTGAGTGTGTGCAGTGTGCTGTGAGTGTGTGCAGTGTGCTGTGAGTGTGTGCAGTGTGTGTGTGCAGTGTGCTGTGAGTGTGTGCAGTATGCAGTGAGTGTGTGCAGTGTGTGCTGGTGCTGTGAGTGTTTGTAGTGTGCTGTGAGTGTGTGCAGTGTGCTCAAACCGCATTATAAGCGGATCCGCGTTATAGTGGATCGCGCTATAACGGGGTTGAGTTGTACTATTAGATCAATTAGTGGGCAGCTGATACCTCTGTGTTTGGATACTAATTGGCCAAATGTTAACTAATCCGTGGAGATCCTTAGGTATGTAAACCTGTGTGAAATTTAGTGCAGGAATATACCCTGAAGAAGTGGCATAGCGCTACGAAACGCGTTGGATTATCCTGTACTAAAGTGATACTTTAAGGCTTAAATCCTGACGATCTGGGCACCACAGAGGCGGGGTACGTTTAGTGCATTTGAAGATTCTATTTCGTTTATGCTTCTGGCAATTCGATCGCCATTTGGCATGTTGGCGGGGAGACCAGTGACCTGGTGCCCATGCGCTCTGTGCCGAGAGTCTGGTGGTTGGTGTATACCGTTGCCTAGCACGTCGATCCCCGTGACGTCATCTCCTAAGGCCCTCTCTGAGGGCTGCTGTTTCTATCAGCACGGCTGCTGAATAGGAGAAGGAAGGGGGATCCGTGCCTACTTATCTGTGAACTGTGCACCCACACTGAAAGAGATCGATACCACTATAAAGAGGGAATGAGTTCAAAGGGACTTACATTTACGGAGATCGAGAGGTTACCCACCTACCTGAAGTGTATCCCATGGTTCCAGAAGCCAGAAACTGCGACATTGGGGGCGTGGAGTGAGCGATCCTATCGATTCCTGTCACAGTGATTGGTAACCCGTGTTTTGTTACACGGAATGCTTGTTTTTATTACTTTGATGTACGCAGATTTATTACCATACAAATGTATTGACACTTTTTTACATACTTCACTATTGCGTTGTGCGCTGTTTTTCTTCTTGTTTTTTCTGCACTATAGGGGTGCTGAGCCACCCTGATATTGACAACAGCAGACGCCAGCAATTGCCCTTTACACTACACAAGGTTGTATATGATTTTCACAATATGGTGAATAATGTCTCAGTGGTTTTTTAATTAATTTTTATTTTGAATGGTTTATTGGTTGCGCATGTCACACAATTTTTTCATATAATGTATAACCCTGTTCACTTAATGTAACTATGTATTTGTAACCATGTGTTATTTGTCATCATAACTCTGTGCCCAGGACATACCCGAAAACTAGAGGTAACACTCAATGTATTACTTCATGGTAAAAATTTTATAAATCAATACATATCCGACTAGCGCCCTCTCTATCCACCTTTAAGACCCATCTTAAAACACACCTCTTTAATGAAGCAGATGGGTAGCTTCGAGGTTGATACTATATACCTCATACATCAACCTTGGCCCCTTGCAGATGCACTTACCAAAACACTCTCTTACTGTCTCTGAATGTTCTTCCTACTTACCATTTCAATTGTAAGCTCTTCAAGGCAGGGACTCCTTTTCCTAATGTTATTTTTATCTCTGAAGCGCTTATTCCCATTATGTATTATATTATTATTATGTCATGTGTTTTACTACTATGTACATAGATTGTGCTATATAAATAAAGATATACATACATATTGTACACTGCAAGTACAATTTCAGTAATTACAAGTGAATACACAGGAAAAGCAGTTCTCATGCAACAGTTTTTAAATATATAGTATAATGATAATGAAATGGCTCAGAGGGATGCCTACTTGTTCATATATTAATAATTATAGGGTAAAGCAGTAAAATTCCGGGCATTATTGAAATCCTTGCTCTCTGATTGGTTGAAATTCCGGGCATTATTCATTCAGTAATGTCCGGAATTTTTGCAGCTTGCAATGTGTTTATTTCCAGACAATCAGCTTTTCCTTTTTTCAGAAAAGCTCTGAGACAAGGCAGGGGATTGGTCAGGAGGCAGGAACAGCTCTGAGACAGGGCAGGGCATTGGTCAGGAAACAGTAGCTAGGACGTGACTCCTGCCCCTTCTTCTGTGAACAGAGCTGACAGATTGAGTTGAATTGGGGAGGGAGGGAGAGTGTGTGGCTGCAAAGTAAGAACGTGGCTGCGTGTGTGTAGAGCTGCAGTGTGTGTGTGTGTATATGTGTGTGTAGAGCTGCAGTGTGTGTGTTTGTGGGTAGAGCTGCAGTGTGTGTATATATAGATCTGCAGTGTGTGTGTGTGTGTGTGTATGTATAGAGCTGGTGTGTGTGTGTGTGTGTGTGTGTGTGTGTGTGTGTGTGTGTGGGGGGCGGCAGTGTGGGGATATAGATAGCTGCAGTGTAAGTGTATATAGAGGTGGTTTAATGTATTTGCCATTTTATTTTAAGAAAAAAATCTATATAACTATACAAAAGTGTCTATTATTTATGAAAATAAGCCTACATTTAGCCTTTAATAGTAATAATCCCCTCAGAACAGGGCATTACTGGCCAATAATGCCCTGGCTGGATTCAAGTCCCTCGGCTTCGCCTCGGGCCTTCAACTCTTCCAACCAGGGCATTATTGGCCAGTAATGCCCTGTTCTTCGGGATTATTACTTAAATAACAAATACAGTGCAAGTCATACTATGCCTATAGCTTCTCATTTATGAAACATTGACAGTAATAGATGTTAAAGTTATGACATTTGGGACTATGATATTTACACTTACATTATACTCAAAAGCTTAAGAAAGTGCAACTATTTTAAAAACAGCTGTTCATGTTTAAATTAAAAAAAATCTGTGATAAAATAGGTGTAAGGTAGCAGACATTTTTGGGATAGCAAGAAGAACGGTAGATGCCTAAGTCTAGGTTACAGTATTTAAAGCTTATTTTTACTGAAAGGGCACAACACTCCCTACAACATGTAATCGAAAAATGTAAAAAAAAGATATATTTTGCATTTGAGTCCATGAAATATACAGTAGTCTGCCTATTGTAAAATAGAACCTATAGCAATAACACGTACTGTTGACATTTCCTTTTCCCAAACGTTTCTCCTCCTCCTTATTTCTTAAATATACTCTGCACAGCAAAACATGAAATACACATTGATTGAAAAAAGGACAATATAAGGTCAACACGGGGGTGAGTGTTAGAAGCTTGCAGTAGCTTAGAAGCACCTTCTAAATGCGGTAAGGGTTTCTGCCTGCTTGACTGCTTAAGGTTAAAAATAATTATTTTATGCTTGGGTTATTTTATTTTGTGATATATGTTTGATTAACCACTCTTGTTCCATGTTTGAACAAATCAACAAGCATTTTTGATATGAGGCTGCAGGTATTTTCAGCGTGCATATTTGTAAAATGCCTTAAACCTACAGTAATTGTTCAGACCACAACTAGTTAGAGACTCGCTGTACTGCGCATACTTTTCTTTTCTCATGATTACCTGACAGATAAATGGGGCATGGCAAACAGACAAATTACAGTATTCATCTTGTCATTAATCCAAGAACAATGAATGTTTTATTCTTATAACATTTTCCTATGTGTTTTTTTTTTTTGGTGTGTTTGTGGGTGGGGGGAGGACACGATTAACCTTTGTTGTATTTCTCACATCAAAAGTGGAACATGAAAACTGCACCAGATGTATAAATGCAAAACATCTTGTTTCCTACAATGTGATTTTTTTTCGTGGGGGGAGGGGGGTGACGGAGGGGATTTGGTTCAGTTTGTTTGCTCTACTTCTGTCCCAATTTTGGAGTTGGGAGTTTAAACGCTTCCTTTCTTCGTTAGTGAAGTGGTAATGGATACGTAGAACCTCCTTTCAGCAGATTCAATAAAGTAAAATACAATAAAATAATTAAAAAGTACTTGGGCTAGACAATTCAATTCAAGATTTGGAACAAAGCCAGATACCAATTAGTCTTCAAGGATTTACAGTAGGTTGAAAAAAACACATACTGTATGTGGTAGAACAAATGTATTCTTGTCTAGTATACAGTACATTTCTACTGTATATTTCTGTGTTTCAAAAGGGATTCATTTTGTCCTGGTAGGCACAAGTGAATGAGTCTCTTCCTCCAGGAGAGAGATGGAGATTACCTTTCCTGTAGCCTTAAGCATGGGAAGTATACGATACTGTATATACTGTATATATTTTTTTCTTGCACTTGATTTGTTAGATTGTTGGCCTTATATTTATTAGGACACTTATGGCTTTTAACCAGTTTTATCTGCACATTAACTCGCACAGAGCTCCTAAATGTTAACCCCTTAGGCACCACATACATGTCACACATACTGTGCTATTGGCTATATTATTGTTTTGTCTCTTTTTTTCTCTATGCAATGGAAGAAACACAAACTGGTTAGTGTAGGACCTGCTGGGAGGGTCTACTTTTACGTGGTTGGAGACTTGAAAGGTTTTAGCAAAAGGTTTGAACTAAATGACCCGCATTTATGACAAGAAAAAACAGAGACAAAACCTACAGAGTAATGAATTAAATAATTTGTTATATTGGATGTGGCATTGGGTCCTCTTAGTTTATTGATGTATACATGAGGTCACTATCCCAGTAGCACTCCAATTGTCACAAACAAATATATACATATATTATAGAGTGGGCTAGGTTATTGAGCTTGCTACGATTGTGTGTGATCATTATTTTTATTAATGTGAAACACTTTAGGGTGTGTTATCTTGTTATCTCAGGTAGCAGCTCCTGTAATCATTTTGCTGGACTTCAGGCGTACTCTACATGGTATTGTTTTAAGCGACCTTTCATGGGCATGGTTTCAAATTATAAAAGATGAAAATTAAATACATGATTTTCATTTCCACTTCTTCTCTAACTTGACCTTACGTTGTAAGTACGAACCACTGTGTTTTTTGTTTTTTTTAAATACACAGCACTGCTGTGAGCACTACTCTGTACATAGAATCTCTCCCAAAAAACTACTGTACTTGCTCTGTAGAGCTTAGTCTTAATTTTGGAACTGGAACAACACAGAGATAGAGATCCATATTTACAAAGCAGTGTAATATATACTGCATAATGAGAAGAGTCATTATTGCCCATTCACACCTGGTACCTGAAGGTGTCTTATGACATACGAAAGCCATGCTTAGTAAATATGGGCCGCAGCGTCCTGTCCAGTGTTACAAGATGTAAACACTGAGATTAAAACCAGGCTTGTTGTATCAAAGGCTGTGACCTTAATAGTGGGTCTCCAATATCTTTTTGAGAACCATCAGCTGCCCCAGGTTTTAGGTACGCCCAATATATTTACACATATGTGAATGCACATAACTTCCATTTGCTGTTTGTTGGTTGCCTCAAAAACATGGTTTGGCTCAGAGCCATGATGAGAGGTTTGAGAACCAGCGCACCTTGGGATGTGGTTTGCAAAGCTAAACAGTTGATTCTCCAAAATGTATACTTTTGTATCTGTATACAATATTCCTTTTTCAAATATTAATATATTTTTGTTAATTCATTTTTGTAAGGATCATAGTTTGTTGAGTCCCTGCTTCAGGGAAGAAAACTAACTTAACCTTTGATGTACATGTAGCACTCCACCCCACCCCCTCCCCACCCCCCGGAGGGGCTGAGCTCCTCTCCCTTCCCCGGGTGGGGTATAATTTGGAAGGCATCCTTCCTAATGCAAGGGGGGAGGGCACAGGGTCTGCACCATGGTTGGCTGCGACACAGACCCAATGTCACCACCTCTCCTGCCACTCAGGGAGGCTGCGTGAGAGGGGGTAAACCCCACAGGATAGCCTGTCACTGCCTGTAGCTACTAGGACTTATGTGACAGGTGGGCAGAAAGATAGTCTGGACCAGCCATGGCTATATACAGTAGCTAGCACAGCAATATGTTTTCAAGTGAGCCAGGGCCCCGTGCCACACCAGGTATGTCATTAGGACACTCTTAAGGCTATAACAGCAATTCTCTCCTGCCCCCTATCTTCTTTTTTTTTTTTAACCTACTTGAACAGTCAAGCTGATCCATGGTCCCCAGACGTCCAGGAATATTTGTAATTTTTTTGTGTGCAGATTTTGATATATATATTTTTTGTTCCCATTCAATACTGTATGTGCATCAATACAATCTGCACACTGACAAGTGATTTGCTAAGCTTCAGATCGATCCGTTCTCCTGTAAGTCGATCGCTTGCTCCGGGTTATTTAATTCAGTTCTTGCACAGCATTGTGGGAAATGTAGTCCTGGAATATGATTGACTGGGCAGTTACTAGATACAATTGGTGCACAGCTAGAGAGAGGGTGGGGCTCAAGAGCTAGAGCCTATCAGAAGGGGAAGGGGCTGTCACTGGAAATGCTTCCTACATTAGAAACATTAAAAATGTATTTTAAAAAAATGTTCTTTTTTTAAAATGCTACAGTACAAGTATTTTGTCATAGTACAGAACTGAATTTATTTAAAAACACACAAGGGGGATTTTGCTTGAACTGCTGCTATAACTAGTCATTTTCTTTTTTGTTTCTAGGCAAATCCAGTGAGGAAGAAGGATATATTTGTTGCCATAAAAACGTGCAAGCGATTTCACAAAGATAGAAGTATGTCTTCTTGTCTAGTATAGTATAAACCTTTTTATAATAGCATCACTCTAGGAATAATGCGCCTGAGCCTGTAAAATAACTGCAAAGCAATTTCATAAACTTCCACTATTCCTAGATGAAGTTACTCTGACCTTATTGTGCAGACGTTATAGGGGGCCATTTATCAACTTTTAGAAAGTGCAAAGAGAAGTTTGTTTTTAAGCTTGCATTTGTTTCAAATATTAGAGAGTTACCAGCAGGTAATGCAAATTGCCACTTGGCAGACATGCCAGATTGTGTTTTTATTAAGAAAAGGCTCAAATGCCGAATTTGATACATCTCATTATAACATGTGCATCATGTAACTGCTCCCTGACTTCTTCTGTTGCCACTCAAATCACAAGATGGCCCACATGGGGCAAACATTTCCAGAAAAGACCTTGATACATTGACACAAAGAGATGCAAGGTGAAAATTGATGCAATTTGTGTCAACATCACCCCTATAGAAATTGCAAATGTAGGGGATTGATGCTTTAACAAGTCATAGGTCCATGCTTTTGGTGTCTGTTGTTCTGAACACATCATGTGAGTTTAAGAGGAAACATGAATAAAGAGAAACAAATCAGTGACTGATATTTCAGAAAACGCTTTCAGTGGTAGGTATTCAGAGCAATACAGGACAGACTCAATCCACCAATGAATAGTTATTGATAGCTTCTTTATAAACATCTGCGTACATCTTACAAGACATCCTAGTAAAAACGAAATCTACAATAGATACATTTGACTGTATAACAAGCTATAGTGTTAAAAAGCATATCTGATCACCCTTTTTGTATAATCGGTGTTTTTCATCTGACACGACTGTCCACATAAACTATGTTTGTACATGAAATTATTTTGCTAATAAAATGACTTATCTATGTTAACTTGGTAATTATCACTTTGGTTACTTGCAGTACCTGTTGTAAAGCTGACCTGGGAAAAGCAGGCTGCGCATTTTCAATACTATAGTGATTTTGCAGACGACACAATTCCTACAATTGATTTAGGAATACCCAATGTTGAGAGAGGTAAGTCGCTAGTCAAGCCCTGTTGCATCAACTAAAAGAATGCCTATGTGTAAATTAAGTTGTTATACAATCATACAGTGCTATGTTTATTTTAAGTTGGTTGGTAATTTTACAATGAAAAATAAAATATATGGAATCATTTGTAATACAATTGTCTAAAATCATACACTGTACATCAAGCATGTCAAACTCAAATGCTAACAAGGGCCAAATAAACAAGGTTTAAGTCTAGGTGGGCCGCAAAAAAAACCAACTTGCATTTTCATAGAAACGTAGGTTTATTTCGAAAAGTAGTGTGTGTGTGTGTGTGTGTGTGTGTGTGTGTGTGTGTGTGTGTGTGTTGACCTCACTAACCGAACCAAAAAAAAAAGCCAGACGTGAATGACTTCTGAACACATTAACCAGTGTCAGGATGCCCCCTCTTAAAAATTTCCAAAGCAGCAATCCCACCTGGGATCTTACCTGATCCACAGTCCCTCAAGGTACTATACTGGAGGGGAGGTGTTCTCTACCTGTCTTCCGATGTCTCCCGTGTGAAACTTGAGTCAGATCTGGAAGAAAGCAGAATAGGTTATTTCGGTGTAGGTATAGTGCAGTTAAGATAAAACAGAGAGAGTGGGTGAGGGTGACAAACAGAGGGTGGGAGAGAGAGAGGGTGGGAGAGGGTGGGAGAGGGAGGGTGGGAGAGAGAGGGTGGGAGAAAGAGAGAGAGAGGGTGGGATAGAGGGTGGGAGAGAGAGAGAGGGTGGGAGAGAGAGTAGGAGAGAGAGAGTGTGGGGGAGAGAGAGAGAGAAGGTGGGGGAGAGGGAGATAGAGAGGGTGGGAGATAGAGAGGGTGGGGGAGAGAGAGAGGGTGGGAGCTAGAGAGGGTGGGGGAGAGAGAGGGTGGGGGAGAGAGAGAGAAGGTGGGGGAGTGGGAGAGGGAGGGTGGGGGAGTGGGAGAGAGAGGGTGGGGGAGAGAGAGAGGGTGGGAGAGAGAGGGCATTATTGGCCAGTAATGCCCTGTTCTGAGGGGATTATTACTTAATTATTACATTGTATACTGTAAAGCAGAGTAAGTCAAACAAATTCTTCAGGTCTTTAATAAATGCATTCATCCCGATTTTCTGCATTAAGATACCCGGCACTCGTGGAGTGAATGTATGAAATAAGAGTTCCGTATTTATGAGCTCTCATCGGGAAGCGGTGCACTCAATACAGCTTGTTTATTCACTTGCTTTTATAAAGGCAAATGCTGCCGATACTCAGCAGTTTCCTTGGGACCACCTTGATTCCCTGGGCAATGCTCTCTGAACCCCTCTGGGAAAGCAGCTGAGGTTAACAGATCTGCGGCTTAGAGATCATACTCACATTTCTGAAGTCCAGTGTTCATCTGCGAGTGAGAAAGAAGCTGGAAGGAGAGGTCACCTGGTCCTGGTAGACAGGCCAGCATGGCAAACTGGCACTAACACCACATGGGGAACCCACTCCTCGTTGCACTGTACAGAGAGGAAACAGAAGCGAGACAGGTTGCAGCGAAACGATTGCAAGACACACAGCACCAGACAAACTAAACAGCTTCACCCATGCGACCTTTGTGGAGTCAACTTCATCTACGTATGATCTGGCATTGATGCTAAAGCTCAGGCCTGTTCGAACTGCAGCCAAATAACATCTATCCTTTATTAAGAAATAATACATATTTTAAACATCTCTTGCTGTATCCAAGGGCTTATTTTTTCTTTTTCTATTAAATTACTTTATCATAATGGAAGTCTTCGACATTTAAAAGCTCGATTACACCCGGAAATCTGATCACATGCACCACCAATGTCAGAGCGACCTAAAAGATGGAAAATGGCAAGAGCAGATCAGCAGAGAAATAAACAGCAGATTTTTTTTTTCCGGTGAAAGAGTGATCAAATAAGAAAGATTAGCAGAAGAACGGCAGTCTTATGATTAAGCGTTTCATTTTAAGAGAATTTAGCTCATGACCTGCGCATCTCCTGGGGAGATCAGACAATATTACTGCTGAAAGGGCAGAACCCCATACCAGGCAAAACAAACTGCCAGCCAAAAACATTGATTTCTTAAATTGCAGTACCCTTCCGACTGTCCTTGAATGTCACCATGGGCAGATACGCCAAAAGGCCTCAAAACGCTCAATATTAAAAAAAAATGCGAGAGACAGTACTCAATGAAACTCGAGGTCCGACATTTCCTTACAAATATCAGCAAAACTGAAGTATCAAAACAGCCTCAATCTTCTGCAGCACAGTACAACTTTCCAGGCCTGCAAAGCCTTTCATCAAGTAGGTCTGGCCACCTTTTAAAAATAAAACATCGTTGACTTTTGCAGTCCACTGTCCAGGCTGTTCGAGACTGGCACAAAATTACATTTTGTATGACTGGTTTTCCACTTGATAGCATCTTTTTCATTGGCTCTTACGACGTTAAAGTCATACGTTTCCAAGGGCTGATTGCGTGGAGCGATGAACAATGGTAAAAGTGGTGGACAGTGACCCTACATTCATGTAATATTGGGGGCTGGCCTCGACCACGTGATCACTACTGCCAGCGAATCGATCACAGTTGTGATCCCACAAGTTCAGTGGCCATATGGTGTCAGCTGATCTCAGCACTCAAATGGAATGTAATTAAAGTGTAAAATTAAACAAAAAAATGAATTTACTGGCTTCTGTAAAATTCAAATCTATTCTGATACATTTTTTGTTCTGTTTACCTACAATGGCAGCATAATTACTTTACACAAAAGAAAGAGTACGGACTATTTGTGCTCACTACAATTAGTCTTATGAGGGGCTACCGTTTTAAATGATAGAAGGAAGGGAAGACTGCAATCTCTGACCGTTATACATTTTACTTTTAGATCAGAATAAAATCTCAGTTGCACTGGCTGTATGTAGTGACATTTAAAATGGCACAGCTGGGTAGAGGTAATGAAAAAAAAAATTATCTGGAAAATGAATACCTGTCGACACAGACAAAATGACATTGTTCTGCCTTGTGGGAACATCACCAATGTTGCTGAGCACTACACACCAATTTAGCACCTGCATTCCAACTGGAAATATATCAAAGTACCACGAGTGAGGAAAAAATAAAACAGTAGTTTCAAAAGCTACGGCACTGGACAAGTCATGCACTGGTTTTCTAAAACTCATGTGCACCCCAGGAATGGGTACGAATGAATTGGAGACCACTACACCCTACATCAGACACACCAATCAGATTAGTGTAACTATTCTCATAGCCTGCAACCATAGTACAAACCTATATATGAATACTGATGCTGGGGCCCCGGTCTATGCAGAATATAATTAAAAACAGAGAAGATGCGGTTCTTTATGGTTTGTGAAACAAAGACCTCTATAATACTAGTAAATATGACAAATGCCATTTTCCTTCTCAATGTCGGAGGCAAGTAGTTTTATAGGATTAAGTGCACACAGCTTAATAGCCCAAATACACTTGGTTGGTAATCCTTTCCTTTAAATTGCAATTATAATAGATTGCTTTTAATCGTCCATAATAAACGCGAGCCTTGTCCTTCAGATATAGTTCTCCGTTTACCGCATCAACTAAGATGTCCTACTCACCGCGTTAAACAATAAATGTGAAACCTG